>JAMQGT020002272.1:0-210762 GCA_024447675.2 Pterophyllum scalare | reverse complement strand
TGAAGAAGACAGTGAGATGTCGTTCAGAGCACGCAAAATTTCTGCTTCCAGAATCAGGAATGAACTCATAATGCAGGAATGACTTTGGCTTGATGCTTTAATGTGCAACTACAAGCTATCTTCGATAATCCCCTGGCTCCATTCTGAAATAAAATCTCTCTAGAACAGTCAGTACAGTCTCATTTGCCAAATTTGGGCTCTCTATGAAGCATGCCAGTGGTCATTTTGGATGATGGCTCTGTTAATGAGATTTGAAGGCTTAGAGAAGGCTTTGCTCATCCGGCGCGTATCTGTTGATTGACAGCTCTGGGTGCATCTCCGCAGGCCATGACAGCCAACACTACCACTGTAGACGATGTTGGCTCCCAACGACTGTCTCTCTGAGCTTCCAATTTGCTCCAGTGTAAACCAATAGAGTGCGTAATACCCCTACCCCCCTTCCATCCATCTTTTTTATGCAATCTATGTTTTAATGCCCATATGTCTGAATACACGCATGCATTTCTAAACAGTTAGAAACACAATGTGTGCTCATGTTCAAGTGGAATTTCTCACCTCGACAGGCGTAGTTAGAGGACCAGTGTTTTGCTTGCCATGCACACCACCTCTGAGCTCTGAAGCTTCGTATCCCTGCTTACAGCGGATTTTACACCGTGTCCCCATCACGTTCCTGTAGTGCTCTCCTCTCGGTGTACGACAGCTCCACGTCAGACCACGTCTACATTTTAATGGGCGCGCACCACGGGGTGCCTAAGAAACAGAGGAAAGAGAACACAAAGAGACCTTTTCTTCATAGCTTTTCTTCTCATGTTTTCATGGTGTGGCCTTGAGTGACAGAGGCCCAGTAACAAGCACTTACCTGAAGACAATAAAAGCTTAGAGAGACTTCCATTGCTAGGGTGAAAGAATTAAAAACCCACCCATCACCTTGAGTAGAGGCAGATACAGTGCATTTCTTATTACCTTTTCAGCGACTTCCCATTATCCAACAGTCTCACGAGGCAAAGGCAGAAGCTCTCACTTGAGTAAAAGACAGATAATGATGTGTGTAGAGAGCACTTAGGTTTTTGTGCGTGTGTGCTTGTTCAGAGCGTGAAAGGCACCACACAAATTAAGTCTCTATTAAAAGTGCAGCTCTTTTTCATCCTTATCCTTAGCTGATTTAGGAATCATCAAATTTTATGGTCCCCTGGATTCATTATCATCTTTCTATGATTAGGTCTGTTTCTCATACTGATAAGGCTGAAAAAGGAACATTTTAACCTAGAAAAATGCCATCCTAATTAAAGGGAAAGTTTCACTTTCTGGATAATCTTAGATAACATAGGAAGTCTGATATTGTATGTTTTCACGTGACTCTACAGCAATGTGCAAATGTCTTAAGCTACCTATTATTTCTTTATATTTTATTTCCAAAGAGCCAGACTTTATTGTAATTGTTTAAGGTGGTCTTGAGCAGTACTTTGAAAGACCTTCAGGCTTTCTGAGGTTTGGACATTGGCTGCTTTTTTCACTCATTTTCAGTCCAGTCCTTGTACCTGACCATTTTCAGAGGCACTTTTTGTTTGTTTATTTGTTTGTTTGTTAAGCCACTTGAATCTATGAAAAGATAACACAGATTAACAGAAACAAAATAGTATTTTTGCAGCAACAAGGTGATTCCCAAAAAGCTGTTAGCCAAAAACTTTGCATATCTCTGCATAGTGTGCAGTATGTCCTTAAAAAAATTGAAGTAACTGGACAACTGGAGGACAAAAAGAAGAAGTAGCAGGCATAAAAGATTATCTACAGCAGATAAACAGATTCTAAAAGTAATGTCCTTAAGAAATGGGAAAAAAATCTGGACCTGAAAAATGCTTATCGCCCTTCAGTTGATCCATCTACAGTTCACTGAAAACTCATCAGAAATGGTCTCACTGGAAGGGTGGCATTTTTAAGGAAGGGAGACAGAGAGAAAAGGTCACATTACACAAGAACTGGACTGAAAATCAGTGGCAACAGGTCTGATGGAGCGATGAATCCGAATTTGACATTTTTGGTTTGAGTATGTACAGAGGAGGTTAGGAGAGAGGTACAACAGTGAGTGTCTACAGCCATCTGTAAAACACAGTGGAGTCATCCAGTGATGTTGATGGAATTATGGACACAAAAAAGTACCATCAGATTTTGATCCACCATGCAATACCATTCGGAAAGCATCTGATTGCCAACAGCTTAATTTTTCAGTGTGACAATGATCCCAAACACACTGCTAATACAGTAAAAGCATATGTGGATAGAAAAGCACATAGTGGAAGACTATCAGTCATGGATTGGCCTCCCCAGAGCCTGGACCTCAACATTATTGAAGCAGTGTGGGATCATCTTGACAGAGAACAGAACAAAAGGCAGAAACATCCAAAGAAGAGCTTTGAATGTCCTTCAAGAAGCCTGGAGTATGATTCCTGAAGACTACTTAAAGAAATGACAAGAAAGCTGCCTCAGAGAGTTCAGACTGTGTCGAAGAATAAAGGTAGTCACACCAAATATTGACTTTCAAGCTTGTTAGAATGGTACGACTTTATTTTTGCCTTATATTACTGTATTTCCATGTATGTTTTCATGTTTCAATAATTCACTCTACATATTTTCTATTTTCCTAGCAAAATATAAAGAAATGAGGGGTGGCTCAAGTCTTTTGCACAGTACTGCGCCTCCAGTCGGCTTAGCATAGGATTGATTGTTGTCATAAGGTGAACTGCAGATTGGAGCCAGTGGTTGACTTTCTTCTACCTTTTCATAGAGCTAGCATCTGTGTCCCCATTCCCACATTTATGCTAAGCTAAATTAGCTTCTGATAGCTTTTGTTTATCAAAGAGACTAAATCAATCTTATCAAAATTCAAGCAAGAAAGAAGAGTTAAAAAGAAAATTCAAACTATTCCTTTAAGATCTTTGCTTGAAGTTCGTGCGTTTCAACGTGCTTCTTCACAGAGTGGATAGCTGCACATCTCTGTGATGTTTGTGTAAAATTTCTTGACTGATGCCAAATTTAAGGGGCCACAAGGTTCTTAGTCCAATACAGGAAAATCTAAATCTGCAGTTTATTTCCTGCTGGCTCCAGATGAATATTGGCCCAGCAGCCCAACACACACACACACACACACACACACACATACATACACACAGACAGACACACACACACGCATGGAGGAGAATTACACACCAGCTTAGGCTTATTTCCAGATGGAATCAAAATGAGTATTCATTACACAGCAAACCACTCCTGCTCCCTCTCTCTGTGTTTGTGTGTGTGTTGGCAAAGTTTCCACAGCCAACAAGTAAGAGAAAATAATATTATCTTTGAGGACTTTTACATGAGAGGGAGTCGTGTGGCCATGATGATAATGTTCCGTGTCTAAGTGACCCCAAATTTAAAGCGGGAAGCTACTTTGACGTAACTGTGTCAGTTTACAAAGCTGGCTGAATGAGCTGGTGTCGAATTGTGCCTCTTTAAAGGAACACTGAAATGAGTTCAGCTATTTTTGTTCAAGCTAAACTATTTTAAAGTATTTTATCAAAAATGTTGTCCTAAGAGATTTTGGACTCATCGTAAACTTGGATGCATATACTCACTGATCACTTTATTAGGTACACCTTGCTAGTACTGGGCTGGAGCCCTTTTTACCTTCAGAACTGCCTTAATTCTTGTACCAAAGATTCAACAAGGTGTGGGAAACATTCCTCAGAGATTTTGGTCCATATTGACATGATAGCATCACACAGTTGCTGCAGATTTGGTGGCTGTACATCCATGATGTAATTTTCCTCTTCCACCATCTCCCAAAGGTGCTCTAGAAGTTTAAGATCTGGTGACTGCGGAGGTCATTTGAGTGCAGTGAACTCATTGTCATTTTCAAGAAACCAGTTTGAGATGATTTAAGCTTTGTGACGTGATATGTTATCCTGCTGGAAGCAGCCATCAGATGAAGGGTAAACTGTGGTCATAAAGGGATGGACATGGTCAGCATCAATACTCGGGCAGGCTGATGCTCAGTTGGTACTAAGGGGCACAAAATGTGCCAATAAAATATTCCTCAAACTATTACATCACCATCAGTAGCCTGAACCACTGATACAAGCCAGGAAGGATCCATGCTTTCATGTTGTTTATGCCAAATTCGGACCCTACCATCCCAGTGTTGCAGCAAAAATCAAGATTCACCACACGATGTTCTTCCAGTCTTCTATTGTCCAATTTTGGTGAGCCTGTGTGAATTGTAGCCACAGTTTCCCATTCTTAGCTGACCAAAGTGGCACCCAGGGTGGCCTTCTGCTATTGTAGCCCATACTTCAATCACTCTTATTACAACAAGAGTTGTAATAAGAGTGATTGTTGCTCTCCTATTAGCTTGAAGCAGTCTGGCCATTGTCCTCTGACCTCTGGTATTTAAGGGTCAGAGAACTGCGGCTCTTTGGACCATTCTCTGTAAATCCTAGAGATGGTTTTATGGAAACGTCCCAGTAGATGCTTTTGAAATTCTCAGACCTGTCTGTCTAGCACCAATAACCATGGCATATTCATGGTCACTTAAATCATCTTTCCTCCCCATTTGATGCTCAGTTTGAACTTCAGCAGGTTGTCTTGACCATGTCTACATGCTTGAATGCAGTTTCTGCCATATGATTGGCTCTACTTGTGTTAATGAGCAGTTGAACAGATGTACCTAACAAAGCCTACCTTGATCATAAAATAGACTGAAATGTGAGTTAAGTTTCAAAATGTATCCTGTATGTCTGCATGTGTGTTTTGACAGTGACAAAGCATGTGTGTTTACCTCCATAGGTACGAGTATACCAGTCCTCGTCGTCTCCATAGGCGTACTGTCCTGACCCTGGGGGGGTAAAAAGAAAACAAGAAAAAGCAACTAATACAGTGAAGAGTTAGTTCATGTTAGGCAATGTTTGAAAGCTTTGTCCTGGGCTGACCTGTGGGGATTTCTTCACAGCAAAACAGCACCAAGAACAGGCTTACAATATTGCTCAACTTCATATTGATCCGGATATCATGGGTAGGAGTAATCTGGATCCATTGGACAGAACACATGCAAAAGGAATAAATCCCAAAAGATTTTTTTTCCAGCTGGCTTGGAAAAATGAATCTGTTTAACACAGGGATTCACTCTGTGCTCCCTATTTAAAAGATTTTGTTACAAAACAGCTAAAGATATACCCACCAGAGCTATTGTGTCATCTTTAACAGTGACACTGATTACTGAGAAACGGCCAAAAGAAAGCTGAAATGTGGTGCAACATTGAGAGGCACTCACTGACAAATCTGTGAAGCGCGAGGCAGATTCATTTAGGAAAGAAGGCAAAGGGATAGGGGAGATAGAGCAGGCCTGGAGGTAATAAAGTTGAGAGGAAATGAGCAAGGATGGGGTTAAAGAAGCAGAAATAAAACTGGCTCCAAGATGTTATGAACCCTGGTGTGAATGTGTTCTCTGTTCAGGGTCCACAAGGGAGGAGTGTTCAGCCCTCTTTCAGCACCATATATCAGCTGCATGTTGGTCAATGAGCCCAAGATAAAAAATCTCCAGTAGCTGCCATTTCTCCTTCCTTTAACAAACGGTGTCTGAGCTAAAATGCTGCAAGTCATCTAGCGCACACACACACACATACACACACACACACACACACCAACAAGCTTTGAGGTTTCAGCAGTCAGATCACACAGCATCAACTACACAGAGCAAGCCCACATACTGAGTGAGTCAGATTTAGCTGTCTAATGGGAAAACTTAAGTGTCTGATTCTTAATGGGGCGAGGGAGGGAGGAAAAGAAAGGAAAACTAATTACAGGTGTGTGTGCTCCAGCATTAACATGAACATTGGTTAGAGCCACTCAGCTCTGAAGGAATTTGCAACAATTGCAGAGCAAACAGGATATGACGATTCACATGATGATGTGGCAGGAGGCTCGCACAATCCTTGATGTTTTCATGCTTTTTGATGAGTTTAGCATTTTTCTTGGCTTACATCCATTCATGGAGAATTTGCAGGACTCATGCATTTTCTTAGCTTTATCTAACTGATTATAGCCTCATTGTCTCCACCTTTCACCTAACTTTAAACCATTGTCCTAGATCTTGTACTAGTTTGCTGTTTCCTGCAAAGCAAGACAATGCAGAGCCGATATTTTTCTACCACTACTCAAATTCAGCTGTTGTGGAAGCAGTCCAAGAAAAGCAATTTATTTAGACACCACACATCCAGCTATCTGTCTAGACAAAAAAAAAAATCAAAGCTGTTTTTGTTTTTCAATTTTACTACAAAATAATGTAACAAGCAGGAGCACTTAGAGCCAGTGACCGTTGCTGAAGTGAAAAACCACTCGAACTTTGCATAACAAGTAAATCTGTTAATTGCAGAAAAAGGGGACCATTATTCACAGACTTCTTTATTAAAAAACAGCCTCAGTTAGCAAGTTAAATGTTGATGTTCATCATGGCACTACAATTGGAGACACACTGAACAAGTATGGTTTGTTTGGAAGGGTTGCCAGGAGAAAGACTCATCTCTCCAAAAAAAAAAAGAATATGGCAGCACAGCATAAGGTTAGCAAAAATCTCGTATCTGACCACAAGACTTCTGGAACAATGTCCTTAGGATCTGGGCACCATAGCAGCTCGTTGATTTAACTATCAACTCCTCTGTATACCAAAGTGTTCTCAGAGTCAAGTCTCAGGCCATCTGTCAAACAGATAAAGCCTGGCTGAAACTGAGTCGTGCAACAGCACAGTGATTCATGGGAGACCTTATGAGAGCTGAGCATAAACAAATACCCACAAACTTCAATGAACTGAAGCAACGTTGTGAAGGAGAGTGGGGTAAAATTCCTCCACAATGATGTGAGACCATGATAAAGTCCTAGCAGAAAATGAGAACTTCAAGTTTTGTTTGTCTAAAGGTGATTCTCACAAACCACTGAATCATCGGAGTGTACTGTAGTTTTTCTAGAGTGTGAGAACTTTCTATATCAGATAATCACACTGACGGTCATAAAGGGATCAGCAGAGGTCAGCACACAAAGAGCGGACCAAGAAAATATCCCTACACCATCACACCGCCACATGCAGCTTGCTGTTGATACATGGCAGGACTGATGCATGCTTTCATGTTGTCTCATGCCGAATTCTGAGCCTACGCAGCTGCAATGTCCCAGTACAATAAATCGAGACTCATCAGAATCCAGCACAACATTTCTCCAATTTTTTTTTGTCCAATTCTGGTGAACCTGTACAAATTGCAGCATCGGTTTTCCTGTGCTCAGCTAACCATTCGGATTCTCAGCCTGTCTGGCACCAACAACTATGCCACATTCAAGGTCACTTAAATCACCTTTCTTCCCCATTCTGATGCTCAGTTTGAATTTCAGCAGACCATGTCTACATAAGTAAATGCAATGAGTTGCTGCCATGTCATTGGCAGATCAGAGGAACTAGCACAAAAATTAAAGACATTTGTTTGGTTGATTATTTCTTTGTTGTATAAATACTTCTTGGCAGTAAATCTTATCTGTTGGAAAACCCATCTTCATTTCCCCTTAAAATGTGTGCCATATTTACAAGGAATGAGCAGCAGAGTGGAGAATGTGGGTTGTGCTCATGATAAGCTTGGCAAATCTTCTCTGCCAATGCCAAACAGCATATTCTGCTATTGACTCTGGTTTGGTGTCTCATTTCTTAGATTGGACTCATTGAAGTCTGAAGAAATAAAGACATGTCTAGCAATTCAAAAACATATTCATTTAACAAACAGGGGCCTCAGTAGCATGTGGCAAGAACCACACACAGCCACAACAGCTTGGCACCTCCTCATGCTGTTCACCAGCTTGATAAAATAGCAACGGGTGCATCCCATTCTTCTCAACCAGCATCTGTCAGTGTCGGTGTGTTGGTCACTCCTGGTGTGAACAGCATGCCCAAGCTCATCTCACAGGCGTTCAGTGGGGTTGAGGTCAGGACTGCAGGTAGGCCGTTCCATCCTCTCCACTCCCCAATTCTAAAGGTAGTCTCTGATAAACCCCGCTCTGGGGGCTGAACATTGTCATCTTGGAGGATAGAGTTCAGTCCCAGACTGTGGGGACATGGGATTGCCACCTGGTTTCACAATCTCATCTGGATCTCTTTCTGCAGTGAGATCACCTCCTGATGGCAAACCTGACTGTCAGCACCTAGAGGAACCAGAAGCTCCAAGCAGGAGTCGATAGCCGAATAAGCTGCTCGGAAGATTTGGCAAGTTTTTCATTGGCACAACTCCACATACTGAACTCTGCTGCTCAAACCCACAAATGCATTTTCCTTACAAATGCAGCCCCATCAAGGGGAAATAAACAAGTCTTATCGCCAAGAAGCATTGTTACAAAGAAGAAAATACGAACCAAAAACAAATTTCCTTACCTTTTGTGCTATTTGCATTAACTAGCAGTTGACATATAAGGTTTCCAGTGAATGAATGTATGTATCCAGCAAAACTCAGGAAGCCATTCTGAGGATGAAATAGAGGCATACACAAACGTCAAATACATTATGTCTCTGTAACTCAACATATCGACTTTAATATGTGAGTAGTAACACAGGCGTTGTGTCTGTTCATGTCAAAATAGCTGCTGACAATGCTTCATTCATTTGAATAAAGTTACTTTGCGTTACTTAACGAAAACATTTACCGAACGTGTGATCCAGGCGATAAGACATTCGTATGAGGGTCCTTTGTGGGGCATGCGAGAGATTCTGCGTGAATTTTGGATATAGAAAACAGCCTTGAATAAAAGAGCATCTTGTTCTGGACTTTGAAATTACTGAACAGATTCTGAGATTAAAGAGTCACTTCGCGGAGTTTTGTTTTCAGCTATTTTTCTATTACTGTTCCTCTCCTTTGTGTAAATTATTTTCCTGATTTAGACATTTAATCTATTTTGTTATAAGTTGTCTAATGTTTTGGCAGCTGAAGCATGGCGCGTTGTCTGAAACGCAGGCGGTATGGTGATGGAGCAGAATCGGATACCCGCTAGTCAGCGAAGCCACCAAGTGCCTTAAACCTGTATCCGTTACTGGGGTTGGAGGAGTTGAAAAATGTTTACCACCTATAGAAGTCTGTGGCAAAATGGCCCTGGCCTGATTTCTGAAACACTCTGTTGTCATGGGTTAGCCACTCATTTCGGGTCACACTGAATAACAACAAAGTTAATTTTGTAATCTCTCTCATTCCATGTTTCATAAATGAGGATTATCCAGGATATGCTCATTGGCTGATGATTTTGTGATTAACTAGTCGTCAGCAAGCAGCTCACCTGAAAGCTTAGGTTTAATTTTTAGCTTCTATCTCCATCAATGATAAACATGACACAATCAGCAACCCAACAGCTGTAATGACCAGACCCTGCTCCTCAGGAGGAAAAACATAATAACTTTACCATATTTTCATCTTGGCGTTACTCAGAGTGTTACAGTGTTTCTCATTCACCCACTCAGAAACACTCACAGCATCCAGGTAGTTCACCTGCCATCAATAGCCATTTTGGTTTAAGAGGCCCGCACTAGGCACACAAAGAAGTGTCCTTTCAGTGTATATACTGAGGGTGGCTAAAAAACTGGATTGGACAGAACCGTGAGAAACTGACCCACCAGGAGAGATACAGCATAAAATCCTCAAATCAAGTGAATTATATTGGAAACTCAATTATTATTCTATAATTAAACAGAAGATGCTGTTCTGTTGGACAGCCCGCATGAAATACATCCATATAGAAAAACTCTTCCTACTGTCCTGGGAAATGGTTTCCTTTTTTCACATGTAACCAATCCACCACGCTCAGAAATACTGGGTCTTGGCTCACTAAGAAACAAAAGATAGAGATGAATATTCAAAGCTCAGATCGAGTTCAGGAAAACTATAACTTTCTTACATCTCGATTCCTTTGGAGTGGCACTTTCTTGAATTTTAGACACCAGGCAGCCATGAATGAACATGGAGGGCATACAGGAATCCTTTTCAGGAGCATGGCGATGTGCTTTCCCATGGCATTGATGTCTCCATCTGCAGCTCTAAACAGCTGCTGCTATCTTTTGCCTATGGGGTGGCAGAATTGATAGGATCTGAAAGTGCTGTCGATATACACTGGGTCTGCTTGTGCCTGTTTATAAGACAGCTCCGCATTCAAACAAGTTCAAAACATACTTCAGCGATCTGAGAGTTTCCTTCATTCATATTCAGTGAAGTCTGTCAACATGATGAGGAGGATCGGCAGCCAGCCGTCCATCTCCGTCACTTCAAGGAGTTCGACCGAGGGACTCGTTCAAAGCGTTTAATAGTGCAGACGCAGGCAGCTTGCCTTCCTGATAAAACTCTGGAGTGAATATGCTTTAAATTACAGAGCCTGATTCTCCAATTAGCTGTTCTCTGCGGGCCTGTACAAACTGTCATTATGTGGAAGAAGCTTTTTGACAATACATCTTCCTTCCAGAACCACAGTTTGTATTACAGGCCCGCAGAGAACAGCTAATTGGAGAATCAGGCTCTGTAATTTAAAGCATATTCACTCCCAGAGGTTTGTCAGGAAGGCAAGCTCCTGCCGTTCCTGCACTATTAACGCTTTGAACGAGTCCTCGTCGAGAACTCCTTTGAAGTAACAGAGATGGACAGGAAGATGATGCTGGCTGCCGATCCCCTCCTCATCATGTTGACAGACTCACTGAATATGAATGAAGGAAACTCTCAGATCGCTGAAGTCCTGTTTTGAACTTGTTTGAATGCGGAGCTGTCTTATAAACAGGCACAAAGCAGACCCAGTCCATTATATCGAGCAGCACTTTCAGATCCTATCAAACCTGCCCCACCCATAGGTGAAAAAGATAGCAGCAGCTGTTTAGAGCTGCAGATGGAGACATCAATCATGGGAGAGGCGTTCACGCTGCTCTGAGCGTCCTTGTATGCCCTCCATCCTTCATTCATGGCTGCCTGATTGTCTAAAGATTAAAAAAAAAAGTCCACTCCAAAAGGAATCAATGTAAGAAAAAGTTATTATTTTCTGAAGCTCGAGATCTGAGCTTGAATATTCATCTCTATCTTTTGTTTCTTAGTGAGCCAAGACCCAGATTAGTTTCTGCAGCCTGTAAACAAAGTGGATGAATAAGTTACATGTGTGAAAAAAGAAAAACATTTTCAGACAGTGGGAAGAGTTAACTTTTTCTTATATGGATGTATTTCACTGCGGGCTAGTGCGGCACAAAAGCACATCTTCTTGTTTAATTATACAGAGATTAATAATTGAGTTTGGGGATATTGATTGGCTTAATTGAGATTTATGTTGTATCTCTCCTGGTGGTAAGATTATCATCCATCACGGATTTTTATATCCAATCCAATTTTTTTAGCCACCTGCAGTTGTATACAGCTGAAAGGACACTTAGCTTTCTGAGGTGTCCTTAGTCCAAGGCCGTTCTTAAACCAAAGTGGCTATTGATGGCAGGTAAACTACCTCAATGTGTGTGAGTGTTTCTGAGTGGGTGAATGAGAAACACTGTAACACACTCTTGAGTAACACCAAGATAGGAAAGTGCTACGTGAGGCCCTTTATCTTTTTCCTCCTGAGAGGAGCAGGTCTGGTCATTACAGCTGTTGGTTGTTGTAGTTGTGTCATGTTTATCATTGATAGGGAGATAGAAGTTAAAAAGTTAAACCTAAGCTTTCAGGTGAGCTGCTTGCTGACGACTAGTTAATCACAAATCATCAGCCAATGAGCATATCCTGGATAATCCTCATTTATGAAACATGGAATGAGAGAGATTTACAAAATTAACTTTATTTGTAATTCAGTGTGACCCAAAATGAGTGGCTAAGCCCATAAACGCAGCAGAAAAGTCTTTACAGAGATCAGGGCAGAGGGCCGTTTTCCCACAGACTTCTATAGGTGGTAAACATTTTTGCAACTACAGCTACCGCCCCCGGGTGACCACTGAAAAGGATACAGGTTTAAGGCACTTGGTGGCTTCACTTTTCAGACTAGGCAGATACGTCCATTTTGGCACAGTCGACCAAACACCTGTATTCATCACCATACACATACATTTAGACAACACACAGTGTTACAGCTGCCAAAACATTAAACACAACTTATAACAAAATAGATTAAATGTCTAGATCAGGAAAATAAAATTACACAAAGAAAGGAGCTCAGTTAAATAGAAAAAATAAGTAAAACAAAACTCACAAAGTGACTCTTTAATCTCAGAATCTGTTCAGTAACTTTAGAAAGTCCAGAAGATGAGGAATATTATTTTATTCAAGGCTGTTTCTGTGTGCGGGAAGCCCACACAGAATCTCTCGGCTATGCATGCCCCACAAAGGAAGGACCCTCATACAAATGCTCTATGGCCACAAAATTTGCAGAGGATCTGGGCACCCAAAGGAAGTTTGGTAAATGTTTTCAGTTTTAAGTAACACAAAAGTAACTTTTATTCAAATGAATGAAGCATTGTCAGCAGCTATTTTGACATGAAGCAGCAGGCAAACACCTGTGTTACTACTCACATTATTGAAGTCGGTGTCCTGTTTAGTTACAGAGACTTTATTAATGTATTTAGTAACACTTGTGTATGCCTCCTATTTCATGTCAAAATGGCTTCTGTGAGTTTTTGCTCATACATACATTCATTCACTGGAAACTTTAATAGGGTCAACTGCTAGTTAATGCAAATAGCACAAAAGGTAAGGAAATTTGTTTTTGGTTGATTATTTCTTCTTGTAACAATGCTTCTTGGCAATAAGACTGTTTATTTCCCCTTAAATGGGGCTACATTTGTAAGGAAAATGCATTTGTGGGTTTGAGCAGCAGAGTTCAGTATGTGGGTTGTGCCAATGAAAAACTTGCCAAATCTTCCAAGCAGCTTATTCGGCTATCGACTCCTGTTTGGAGCTTCTGGTACCCTAGGTGCTGACAGTCAGGTTTGCCATCAGGAGGTGATCTCACTGCAGAAAGAGATCCAGATGAGATTCTGAAACCAGTGGCAATCCCATATCCCCACAGTCTGGGACTGAACTCTATCCTCCAAGATGACAATGTTCGCCCCCACAGAGCGGGGTTTATCAGAGACTACCTTTAGAATTGGGGAGTGGAGAGGATGGAACGGCCTACCTGCAGTCCTGACCTCAACCCCACTGAACGCCTGTGAGATAAGCTTGGGCATGCTGTTCACACCAGAGTGACCAACACAACCACACTGACAAATGCTGGTTGAAGAATGGGATGCACCCGTTGCTATTTATCAAGCTGGTGAACAGCATGAGGAGGTGCCAAGCTGTTGTGGCTGTGTGTGGTTCTTCCACATGCTACTGAGGCCCCTGTTTGTTAAATGAATATGTTTTTAAATTGCTAACATGTCTTATTTCTTCAGACTTCAATCATCCAATCTAAGAAATGACACCAAACCAGAGTCAATAGCAGAATATGCTGTTTGGCATTGGCAGAGAAGATTTGCCAAGCTTATCATGAGCACAACCCACATACTCCACTCTGCTGCTCATTCCTTGTAAATATGGCACCATTTAAGGGGAAATGAATGGGTTTTCCAACAGTATAAGATTTACTGCCAAGAAGTATTTATACAACAAAGAAATAATCAACCAAACAAATGTCTTTAATTTTTGTGCTAGTTCCTCTGATCTGCCAATCACATGGCAGCAACTCATTGCATTTACTTATGTAGACATGGTCTGCTGAAGTTCAAACTGAGCATCAGAATGGGGAAGAAAGGTGATTTAAGTGACCTTGAATGTGGCATAGTTGTTGGTGCCAGACAGGCTGGTCCGAATGGTCAGCTAAGCACAGGAAACCGATGCTGCAATTTGTACAGGTTCACCAGAATTGGACAAAAAAAAATTGGAAAAATGTTATCTGGTCTGATGAGTCTCGATTTCTACTGGGACATTCAGCTGGTAGGCTCAGAATTTGGCATAAACAACATGAAAGCATGCATCAGTCCTGCCATGTATCAACAGCAAGCTGCATGTGGCGGTGTGATGGTGTAGGGGATATTTTCTTGGTGCACTTTGTGTGCTGACCTTGCTGATCCCTTTATGACCGTAGTGTAATTATCTGATATAGAAAGTTTTCACACTCTAGAAAAACTAAGTACACTCCGTGATTCAGTAGTTTGTAGAATCACCTTTAACAACAACTTGAAGTACTCATTTTCTGTAGAACTTTATCATTTCTCACATCATTGTGGAGGAATTTTACCCCACTCTCCTTCACAACGTTGCTTCAGTTCATTGAAGTTTGTGGGTATTTGTTTATGCTCAGCTCTCATAAGGTCTCCCATGAATCACTGTGCTGTTGCACGACTCAGTTTCAGCCAGGCTTTATCTGTTTGACAGATGGCCTAACATTTGACTCTAGAACACTTTGGTATACAGAGGAGTTCATAGTTAAATCAACAACTGTATGGTGCCCAGATCCTAAGGACATTGTTCCAGAAGTCTTGTGGTCAGATACAATTTTGCTAACCTATGCTGTGCTGCCATATTCTTTTTTGGAGAGATGAGACTTTCTCCTGGCAACCCTTCCAAACAAACCATACTTGTTCAGTGTGTCTCCAATTGTAGTGCCATGAACATCAACATTTAACTTGCTAACTGAGGCTGTTTTAAATAAAGAAGTCTGTGAATAATGGTCCCCTTTCTGCAATTAACAGATTTCTTGTTATGCAAAGTTCAAGTGGTTTTTCACTCAGCAACAGTCACTCACTATAAGTGCTCCTGCTTGTTACATTATTTTGTAGTAAAATTGAAAAACAAAAACAGCTTTGATTTTTTTTTTTGTCTAGCAGATAGCTGGATGTGTGGTGTCAAATAAATTGCTTTTCTTGGACTGCTTCACAACAGCTGAATTTAAGTAGTGGTAGAAAAATATCAGCTCTGCATGTCTTGCTTTGCAGGAAACAGCAAACTAGTACAATTCTGACATGGTTTAAAGTTAGTGAAACGTAAACAATGAGGCTATAATCAGTTAGATAAAGCTAAGAAAATGCATGAGTCCTGCAAATTCTCCATGAATGGATGTAAGCCAAGAAAAATGTAACCATAAAAAGCATGAAAACATTAAGGATTATGCAAGCCTGTCACATCATCATGTAAATCGTCATATCCTGTTTGCTTGCAATTGTTGCAAATTCCTTCAGAGCTGAGTGGCTCTAACCAATGTTCATGTTAATGCTGGAGCACACACACCTGTAATTAGTTTTCCCTTTCTTTTCCTCCCTCCCCTCGCCCCATTAAGAATCAGACACTTAAGTTTTCCCATTAGACAGCTAAATCTGACTCACTCAGTATGTGGGCTTGCTCTGTGTAGTTGATGCTGTGTGATCTGACTGCTGAAACCTCAAAGCTTGTTGGTGTGTGTGTGTGTGTGTGTATGTGTGTGTGTGTGCGCTAGATGACTTGCAGCATTTTAGCTCAGACACCGTTTGTTAAAGGAAGGAGAAATGGCAGCTACTGGAGATTTTTTATCTTGGGCTCATTGACCAACATGCAGCTGATATATGGTGCTGAAAGAGGGCTGAACACTCCTCCCTTGTGGACCCTGAACAGAGAACACATTCACACCAGGGTTCATAACATCTTGGAGCCAGTTTTATTTCTGCTTCTTTAACCCCATCCTTGCTCATTTCCTCTCAACTTTATTACCTCCAGGCCTGCTCTATCTCCCCTATCCCTTTGCCTTCTTTCCTAAATGAATCTGCCTCGCGCTTCACAGATTTGTCAGTGAGTGCCTCTCAATGTTGCACCACATTTCAGCTTTCTTTTGGCCGTTTCTCAGTAATCAGTGTCACTGTTAAAGATGACACAATAGCTCTGGTGGGTATATCTTTAGCTGTTTTGTAACAAAATCTTTTAAATAGGGAGCACAGAGTGAATCCCTGTGTTAAACAGATTCATTTTTCCAAGCCAGCTGGAAAAAAAATCTTTTGGGATTTATTCCTTTTGCATGTGTTCTGTCCAATGGATCCAGATTACTCCTACCCATGATATCCGGATCAGTATGAAGTTGAGCAATATTGTAAGCCTGTTCTTGGTGCTGTTTTGCTGTGAAGAAATCCCCACAGGTCAGCCCAGGACAAAGCTTTCAAACATTGCCTAACATGAACTAACTCTTCACTGTATTAGTTGCTTTTTCTTGTTTTCTTTTACCCCCCCAGGGTCAGGACAGTACGCCTATGGAGACGACGAGGACTGGTATACTCGTACCTATGGAGGTAAACACACATGCTTTGTCACTGTCAAAACACACATGCAGACATACAGGATACATTTTGAAACTTAACTCACATTTCAGTCTATTTTATGATCAAGGTAGGCTTTGTTAGGTACATCTGTTCAACTGCTCATTAACACAAGTAGAGCCAATCATATGGCAGAAACTGCATTCAAGCATGTAGACATGGTCAAGACAACCTGCTGAAGTTCAAACTGAGCATCAAATGGGGAGGAAAGATGATTTAAGTGACCATGAATATGCCATGGTTATTGGTGCTAGACAGACAGGTCTGAGAATTTCAAAAGCATCTACTGGGACGTTTCCATAAAACCATCTCTAGGA
The DNA here is from genome assembly GCA_024447675.2 of Pterophyllum scalare. NCBI lineage: Eukaryota > Metazoa > Chordata > Actinopteri > Cichliformes > Cichlidae > Pterophyllum > Pterophyllum scalare. The sequence goes on along the minus strand of JAMQGT020002272.1, from coordinate 194,124 downwards.
TTTACAGAGAATGGTCCAAAGAGCCGCAGTTCTCTGACCCTTAAATACCAGAGGTCAGAGGACAATGGCCAGACTGCTTCAAGCTAATAGGAGAGCAACAATCACTCTTATTACAACTCTTGTTGTAATAAGAGTGATTGAAGTATGGGCTACAATAGCAGAAGGCCACCCTGGGTGCCACTTTGGTCAGCTAAGAATGGGAAACTGTGGCTACAATTCACACAGGCTCACCAAAATTGGACAATAGAAGACTGGAAGAACATCGTGTGGTGAATCTTGATTTTTGCTGCAACACTGGGATGGTAGGGTCCGAATTTGGCATAAACAACATGAAAGCATGGATCCTTCCTGGCTTGTATCAGTGGTTCAGGCTACTGATGGTGATGTAATAGTTTGAGGAATATTTTATTGGCACATTTTGTGCCCCTTAGTACCAACTGAGCATCAGCCTGCCCGAGTATTGATGCTGACCATGTCCATCCCTTTATGACCACAGTTTACCCTTCATCTGATGGCTGCTTCCAGCAGGATAACATATCACGTCACAAAGCTTAAATCATCTCAAACTGGTTTCTTGAAAATGACAATGAGTTCACTGCACTCAAATGACCTCCGCAGTCACCAGATCTTAAACTTCTAGAGCACCTTTGGGAGATGGTGGAAGAGGAAAATTACATCATGGATGTACAGCCACCAAATCTGCAGCAACTGTGTGATGCTATCATGTCAATATGGACCAAAATCTCTGAGGAATGTTTCCCACACCTTGTTGAATCTTTGGTACAAGAATTAAGGCAGTTCTGAAGGTAAAAAGGGCTCCAGCCCAGTACTAGCAAGGTGTACCTAATAAAGTGATCAGTGAGTATATGCATCCAAGTTTACGATGAGTCCAAAATCTCTTAGGACAACATTTTTGATAAAATACTTTAAAATAGTTTAGCTTGAACAAAAATAGCTGAACTCATTTCAGTGTTCCTTTAAAGAGGCACAATTCGACACCAGCTCATTCAGCCAGCTTTGTAAACTGACACAGTTACGTCAAAGTAGCTTCCCGCTTTAAATTTGGGGTCACTTAGACACGGAACATTATCATCATGGCCAAACCACACTCTCCCCTCATGAAAAAGTCCTCAAAGATAATATTATTTTCTCTTACTTGTTGGCTGTGGAAACTTTGCCAACACACACACAAACACAGAGAGAGGGAGCAGGAGTGGTTTGCTGTGTAATGAATACTCATTTTGATTCCATCTGGAAATAAGCCTAAGCTGGTGTGTATTCTCCTCCATGCGTGTGTGTGTGTCTGTCTGTGTGTATGTATGTGTGTGTGTGTGTGTGTGTGTGTGTGTGTTGGGCTGCTGGGCCAATATTCATCTGGAGCCAGCAGGAAATAAACTGCAGATTTAGATTTTCCTGTATTGGACTAAGAACCTTGTGGCCCCTTAAATTTGGCATCAGTCAAGAAATTTTACACAAACATCACAGAGATGTGCAGCTATCCACTCTGTGAAGAAGCACGTTGAAACGCACAACTTCAAGCAAAGATCTTAAAGGAATAGTTTGAATTTTCTTTTTAACTCTTCTTTCTTGCTTGAATTTTGATAAGATTGATTTAGTCTCTTTGATAAACAAAAGCTATCAGAAGCTAATTTAGCTTAGCATAAATGTGGGGAAATGGGGACACAGATGCTAGCTCTATGAAAAGGTAGAAGAAAGTCAACCACTGGCTCCAATCTGCAGTTCACCTTATGACAACAATCAATCCTATGCTAAGCCGACTGGAGGCGCAGTACTGTGCAAAAGACTTGAGCCACCCCTCATTTCTTTATATTTTGCTAGGAAAATAGAAAATATGTAGAGTGAATTATTGAAACATGAAAACATACATGGAAATACAGTAATATAAGGCAAAAATAAAGTCGTACCATTCTAACAAGCTTGAAAGTCAATATTTGGTGTGACTACCTTTATTCTTCGACACAGTCTGAACTCTCTGAGGCAGCTTTCTTGTCATTTCTTTAAGTAGTCTTCAGGAATCATACTCCAGGCTTCTTGAAGGACATTCAAAGCTCTTCTTTGGATGTTTCTGCCTTTTGTTCTGTTCTCTGTCAAGATGATCCCACACTGCTTCAATAATGTTGAGGTCCAGGCTCTGGGGAGGCCAATCCATGACTGATAGTCTTCCACTATGTGCTTTTCTATCCACATATGCTTTTACTGTATTAGCAGTGTGTTTGGGATCATTGTCACACTGAAAAATTAAGCTGTTGGCAATCAGATGCTTTCCGAATGGTATTGCATGGTGGATCAAAATCTGATGGTACTTTTTTGTGTCCATAATTCCATCAACATCACTGGATGACTCCACTGTGTTTTACAGATGGCTGTAGACACTCACTGTTGTACCTCTCTCCTAACCTCCTCTGTACATACTCAAACCAAAAATGTCAAATTCGGATTCATCGCTCCATCAGACCTGTTGCCACTGATTTTCAGTCCAGTTCTTGTGTAATGTGACCTTTTCTCTCTGTCTCCCTTCCTTAAAAATGCCACCCTTCCAGTGAGACCATTTCTGATGAGTTTTCAGTGAACTGTAGATGGATCAACTGAAGGGCGATAAGCATTTTTCAGGTCCAGATTTTTTTCCCATTTCTTAAGGACATTACTTTTAGAATCTGTTTATCTGCTGTAGATAATCTTTTATGCCTGCTACTTCTTCTTTTGTCCTCCAGTTGTCCAGTTACTTCAATTTTTTTAAGGACATACTGCACACTATGCAGAGATATGCAAAGTTTTTGGCTAACAGCTTTTTGGGAATCACCTTGTTGCTGCAAAAATACTATTTTGTTTCTGTTAATCTGTGTTATCTTTTCATAGATTCAAGTGGCTTAACAAACAAACAAATAAACAAACAAAAAGTGCCTCTGAAAATGGTCAGGTACAAGGACTGGACTGAAAATGAGTGAAAAAAGCAGCCAATGTCCAAACCTCAGAAAGCCTGAAGGTCTTTCAAAGTACTGCTCAAGACCACCTTAAACAATTACAATAAAGTCTGGCTCTTTGGAAATAAAATATAAAGAAATAATAGGTAGCTTAAGACATTTGCACATTGCTGTAGAGTCACGTGAAAACATACAATATCAGACTTCCTATGTTATCTAAGATTATCCAGAAAGTGAAACTTTCCCTTTAATTAGGATGGCATTTTTCTAGGTTAAAATGTTCCTTTTTCAGCCTTATCAGTATGAGAAACAGACCTAATCATAGAAAGATGATAATGAATCCAGGGGACCATAAACTTTGATGATTCCTAAATCAGCTAAGGATAAGGATGAAAAAGAGCTGCACTTTTAATAGAGACTTTAATTTGTGTGGTGCCTTTCACGCTCTGAACAAGCACACACGCACAAAAACCTAAGTGCTCTCTACACACATCATTATCTGTCTTTTACTCAAGTGAGACTCTCCTTTGCCTCGTGAGACTGTTGGATAATGGGAAGTCGCTGAAAAGGTAATAAGAAATCCACTGTATCTGCCTCTACTCAAGGTGATGGGTGGGTTTTTAATTCTTTCACCCTAGCAATGGAAGTCTCTCTAAGCTTTTATTGTCTTCAGGTAAGTGCTTGTTACTGGGCCTCTGTCACTTAAGGCCACACCATGAAAACATGAGAAGAAAAGCTATGAAGAAAAGGTCTCTTTCTGTTCTCTTTCCTCTGTTCTTAGGCACCCCGTGGTGCGCGCCCATTAAAATTAAACATGGTGACGTGAGCTGTCGTACACCCAGAGGAGAGCACTACAGGAACGTGATGGGGACACGGTGTAAAATCCGCTGTAAGCAGGGATACGAAGCTCAGAGCTCAGAGGTGGTGTGCATGGCAAGCAAACACTGGTCCTCTAACTACGCCTGTCGAGGTGAGAAATTCCACTTGAACATGAGCACACATTGTGTTTCTAACATTGTGTTTAAATGCATGCATGTATTCAACATCGGCATTAAAACATAGATTGCATAAAAAGATGGATGAAGGGGAGTAGGATATCATCTATTGGTTTACACTGGAGCAAATTGGAAGCTCAGAGAAATAGTCGTTGGGAGCCAACATCGTCTACAGTGGTAGTGTTGGTTTTCATGGCCTGGGAATGCACCCAGAGCTGTCAATCAACAGATACACACCAGATATCAAAGCCTTCTAAAAGCCTTCAAATCTTATTAACAGAGCCATCATCCAAAATGACCACTGGCATGCTTCATAGAGAGCCCAAATTTGGCAAATGAGACTGTACTGACTGTTCTAGAGAGATTTTATTTCAGAATGGAGCCAGGGAATTATCGGAGATAGCTTGTAGTTGCACATTAAAGCATCAAGCCAAAGTCATTCCTGCATTATGAGTTCATTCCTGATTCTGGAAGCAGAAATTTTGTATGCTCTGAACGACATCTCACTGTCTTCTTCAGGGGATGTAATTTTTTGGATATTGTTTTTTGATGGCATAGATTTCAGATCTTAGATTTTTTTAATAAAATGAAGCTAAAATTTTGTGTTTATAAAACTAGTAAAAGACATGTTTTTTGTTGGATCCATTTTTATCTGACATCTGTATTTGGCAGACCCTGAATTGAATAAGTGTAAGAAAATGGATGGATGGATGGATTTTGGAAAGGTTAGAGAAATTGGAGGATAAATGCTGGCAGTTTCAATGTTAGAAGCTGTAGGTGGATGTGGATGCAGAAGATGTTTAACCCTCAAACAATCACTTTGTTTAAAGCATGCTTGTCTCTTCAGTTCCTCCATTGTCTTTAATTTACTCAAGTGCATTTGACTACAAAGCTATTTTTTAGAAGATATGGACTCAGGTCCAGTTCAGATGTGCTAGGCTGCAGTGCACATCAGGTGTGAAAGCTACATATACATGATTTAAATTTTTAAAACACAAAAAAGTTCTTCTGTGTGCCACCTGTGTCCTCAGAAATCTGCCTGTGCAGGCAGACCTCAACATCTGCATCTGCTGGCTTACACGACCTCTGTCAAATTAATTTCAATTTCATTTACACAGGTCCAGTTTACAAGCTCAGTGTGCTCAATACTGGAGATAAAGGTGCTATAATATTCCAGCAATCGGAACATCCCCTGTGAGTGACAGTTGGAAGGAAGAATTCCTTTTTTTTTAAAACAGGAAGAGATCACTCCGGAGAACCAGGCTCAGGGAGGGCCAGCCATGAGAAGCTATGAGAAGGAACAAAACATAAACTATGACGTAAATGCATGGCGAGTGAAAAGAGTTCTCAGTGCATGATGGGAGTAACCCAGCAGCCTGAACCTATAGCATAAGGAAAGAATGGCTCAGGTTCACCTGGTCCAGTCCTAACTATAAACTTTATGAAAAAGGAAAGTTTTAAGCAAAACATTAAATGTAGAAAGAGTGTCTGCATCCTGAGGCCAATCTAGGAGTTGGTTAGCTGAAGGCTCAGTATGTAATGGCATCAGTTTAAACTGAACCTCAAAGCTCACTCTGCTTTCAGAGATTCGTTGTCCCAAGCTGGATATGCCTGCTAATGGTGGCTACAAGTGCTCAGATGGCTCCTACTTCAACTCTCGCTGTGAGTTCTTCTGCTCCCCTGGCTTCACTCTGAAGGGCCAGAAGATGGCAACGTGCCAGTACAACAAGGCGTGGAGTGCGGGAGTGCCTACCTGTGTTGGTGAGATGATGTATGTGTTGTTGTTCTTTTGTGTACAGTTCGGTCTCCCAAAGAGGACTGGAGCCTCTAAGCTGTTAACAAGTAATTACTTGGTAGAGGCACAATGTCATCTCCAGCTATCACATACAAGTCTCTATTACTATTCCTCATGATGTAAGGGTTTATGACTGATGTTTGGAAGAGGTAGACCTTTATGTATTATACTGTACATGGAGACAAATACACAAACATTGATTTTATCCCCTCCCCAGTGTATAATGCGTTTCACTTCTTAGTGTGAGTCCAACCTGAAAATGGCTTTGAGCTGCGTGACCTGCACTTAGGTGATGATATACGTGGCTGACCTGTGGATAATCTTTTATATGTACTTGTACTCAATTGTTTCCAGTGCTGGCACTGGTGCTGTTGGTGAAATGAACCTGAGTCTGCGAGGACACTTGGAAAATTCATCTTTGTTTTTTTGACGGTTTTCTAATAGTTTTTTTTCTGTAGATATTGAGCCTCCAAAAATCAAGTGTCCTAATGTGAAGGATAAGTGGGCAGAACCTGGAAAGCTGACCGCGAGGGTGACTTGGGACACACCAGAGGGTGTCGACACTGCAGACGGCATCCTTACTGAGTAAGTTGCATCTCTGCTGCCTTGTTAAGCTTTGTTTCCGCTCTCTTTTGCCTTTTTTCCCCCCACAAATGTACTGAAAAGACTAAGACTAAATTAAAAGATTAAAACTGAGAATGTGTTTTTTTTTTTCGCCCCAGTGTTATCCTGAAAGGAAAACCCTCAAAATCTGACTTCCCAGAGGGGCTCCATAAAATGTCTTACACTGTGTTTGATCGGGCTGGGAACAAAGGGTCCTGCCGCTTCACTATCAGAGTGCGAGGTGAGCCTCTAAAAAGCAGAGGAAGAGATTTTGATCATGTGTCTGGAGCAGGGTTTTTGGTGACGTGCTCTTTTAGGGGGTTATTTCCAAGAATTCTCCTGGGAGTATATTAAAGATATTTAATTATTAGACTAACATTATGTAACACAATATTTGCTAGTGTGTCTGTTAGACTGTGACACGTCAGCCAGGTTGTGGTAGATATACAGTACGATGCAAAAGTCTTGAGCCACCAATCATCTTTATATTTTGCTTGTAAAACGCAAAATAAATGCAGCGATTTACTCAAACATGTACAAACATATAGTATATAAATCTGAAAATCAATATTTGGTGTGACCGACAGAGACTGAATTCTCCTAGGCAAGGTTTCTTATCATTTCTTTAAGTAGTCTTCAGGAATAGTTCTCCTGGCTTCTCGAAGGACATCCAAAGCTCTTCTTTAGATGTTGGCTGCCTTTTGTTCTGTTCTCTGTCAAGATGATCCCACACATGGTTCAAACATGCTGAGGTCTGGGCTCTGGGAGGGCCAATCAATGACTGATAGCTTTCTATTGTGTTTTTCTATCCAGAGTTTTAGAGTTTGGGATTTTTCATGCTGAAAAATGAAGCTGTTGCCGATCAGACTCTTTCCACTACACGGTGGATCAAAATCTGATGGTACTTTTTGCATTCATAATTCCATCTGTCCAGTTCTTGTGTACTTCAGCCTTTTCTCCCTGTTTCCCTTTTTCCTTAAGAATGGCTTCTTAACAGCCACAAATCCTCTGAGACCATTTATAATAAGGCTTCAGTGAACGGTAGATGGATCAACTGAAGGGTGTCTCAGGTCCTGCAGGTCTTTACCCGATTTTTTCCTATTTCTTACAGACATGAGTTTCAGATACAGTTTTTTTAGACCTGCCCCCCCTTTTTAAAATTGTCTCTCCACATATTAAGATTCTTCAGTTTTTTTTAAGGACATACTGCACACACTGCACTAATAGCTCTATGGACTCTATGCTCTTTGTTGGTGCAAAAGTACTACTTTATGCCTTTCAAACTGTGTTATCTTTGTTATTTTTCATAGATTCAGTTAAAGAAATTGGACCAAATTCTTTGTTTTTGTGACAGGCTGCTAGTAACAAAATGCCTAAAGATACAATTTATTATTTGTTCATCCCTTGAGTTTGGTGCCTTTTTTCTGCTTGAATGATTCATAGGTCTGAAAATGGTCAGGTACAAGGACCGCACTGAAAATGAGCCAGTGTCCAAAGAAGAACTAGTTTTCCAGGCTTCAGAAAGCTCCATGGAAGCAAAATAGAAAGAAATGGAGGATGGGTCAAGATTTTTGCACAGTACTGCAGCAGTTACTTTAATGCAACTTTTATTTTTTAGCTTTGACATAATGGTTTATGCCAAAGATGAGTCTAAACATATGACGCAAAATAATAAAATATGCCAAATTTCTATAGAAAAGAGTAGGGTAGGCTTGTAAAAAGCTAATTCTCCACCGTCTTACTGTATCCCATGTTTCATGTACCTCTCTTTGTGAGCAGTGCGTCGCTGCAGCCCGCTTTTCCTCCAGACAACAGTTACATGAAGTGCGACAGTGACAAGGACAACTATGGCGCCACCTGTGAATTCACCTGTATCGGCGGCTACGAGCTACAGGGCAGCGCCGCCAGAGTGTGTCAGTATGGACTCACCTGGTCAGGTTCAGACACAACCTGTGCACGTATGTACTGCAAGCTGTTCTTATGTAAACATTTCGAGCTTTTTTTAATGGTAATATTTATTTTTAGTTGCTCATTGTTTTTTTTTTTTTTTAAAAAGGGAGAATCATAATTCAGGCAATCATTTTAAAATGGAAAGATAAGGGGTGAAGAAACAGATAATTCTGACTCTTTTTATCATTACTGTGTGATGTGCTTAGTCTTAATCTTTGTTTATAATGAGTAGACATTGTGTACTTCCAAGATTTATCCCCCCCCCCAAAAAAAAATCCATGTAGAAAAACTTGCAAATAATTTTCAGCTTGTTGACCAGATCTTCTCCAGCAGGCCTCTGTTTTATTTCTAATCTCTTTCTGAGCATTTGCATCATATACAGTGTTTTTCATTAAGAGTTTTGTCTGCTTTTCGTACGATTTGGGTGTCAAAATATTTTTGTGTCTTGCCATAATTTTTTTTGCTTTTTCTACAATTCTGGCAGCTTTTTTTTAATATTCTGGCTGAATTTCAGTGAATCCCTCCCTCAGTAAATGGATGCTAAGTTAAACGTGTTCAGCATACAGTGACTTTAAAAACATTTAAACTACTTTAACTTATGATTATGTAATAAAAGTTAATTGCACCGTGCAGTGGCAATTAAAGAATATACCACTAGCTTTTAAATAGGTTTCCAAAGAGCCTCATTTTCACTTTGTAGTTTCCTCTTGGTACGAAATCTGTGAGGGGAGAATGCAAGATTATGTCACAAAACAGGAAGAGGGAAACTTTTTTTTTTTTGCAAGGAGCTGAAATTGTTGATGATTGAAAAGCTGAAGAAAGTGTAGAAATATCGCAGAGCAAAAGAGAAAGAGTCCCGTAGTCCAAAAAGGTGAAGAATGATGGAAACTGAAAGTAAAAGGTAAAGCTGGAGCTTTGGTCATGCACTTAGTGGAAAGAGCTCAAGGAGGGTTTATTTGCATTCATTAACGAACTCTGCTTACCTATTAGCCCAATATGATCAGAATTTTTTAAATGGAAAGCCATTCGGTCTTTGAAACCTAAACATGTTAAATATTATATGGTCTGAAATGTATAAAAGTGAACTCCTTTACAGCTGAATGTTATCAAAAACAGGCGTGGAGGTCTTTTTTTTTGTCTGTGTTCTCCTTTTACTTATAAAAAAGATGATTTTCTTAGAGCAAGTATAAGATTACAGAACCTAAAGCTTAATACTGAAAGATTGGGCTGCATTTTTTTCAGAAAGTTCCAGCAACTTTTTCTGATTTTATTAGAGGAGCCAAAAAATGAGGAGAATATGGCTGCCTCTGCTATCCATCGATTAGACAAATCAATACTGGATGCTTGTCCATTAAATATCCGAGAGACAGGAAAAAAGTGCAGCTCTTGATCATCAGCAGTCAATAATGAACATCATGCTCGGTTCAGTTCTTTCATAATGAAACTCAAAGTGGAGACAGAATGGCAGGCAGTAACATACAAAATAAAAAAAAACCTTATTATTTACCAAGGACATGACTGAAAGCATTGTGGCACAAGAATCAATACACAAATAAAATCCAAAAGCAAAAAGGGACTATCAGAAAGCAGGGGGCCAGCAGGAGAAAATGAGTGAGGGCGATGGGACAACAACGAGGTAAAGTCTGTGGGTTAGACAACACAAATTAAATCCACATAGGTGAACTCAGTCAAAACAATCACGAGGGCAGGGAAAGGAACAAAGGAGAGCCAAGGCACCGAGAACAAACACGCAGAGACAAACAATAAGATGCAGAAAGAGGAAATGCAGGAGGCACTGAAAAGGAGGAAAACCATCCAGAGACACAAAGGAAGATTAAAAACTGGGGATTATGATAGAAAACAAGGATCAAAGCAAAGACAGTAAGTTGAATTGATTTTTTTCAACTGAGCAGCCAAAAACAATCAATTACGATACATCTCACAGAAACAATGTGTTGCAATAGCATCCTTCTCTTTGCAGTGTGTGTGTCACATCTTGTTGTATCAGTTTGTCTGTTCAATGTCGTCACAGCCATGAACATTAACGTGGGAGTGCGTACAGCTGCTGCACTGCTGGACCAGTTCTATGAGAAGCGAAGGCTCCTCATTATCTCAGCGCCAACGGCTGCCAATCATAATTACCGCTTCCAGATGACCAACTTACAGGTGAGGCGCGACTCTCAGAGTATGAGCTGAATGTGAGTCGCCTGAGATGGAGGGATGGAAGTCAACATTGGGGTGACTTGTGTCCTCTCTGGTGGTGCTCACAAAGAGGGTCTCGGTGTGTTTGGGCTTTTCTTTTTTTTTCCGCTTCGCTGCCTAAGTGGGACAAAGCAGCGAGACAAATAAATAGGATAGAGGGTATTGTGGTGATGAACATGAAATGTCACGGCAGTGAATAAATGATAGTGACACCGGCTCTGATAAAGCTATTCTGGTGTGGACGTTTTCCCACCTCATCAGACACCATTAAGTCAGAGCTGTCTTTAAATGCCCGACCTTTCAAAGTGACTCAGATGTCAGCTGAAAGATGAACTGGTGTCAAGTTTGTGAACGAGATGACTGATCGGTCCTGCAGTCTGTATCTTGGTTTGCAGGAGTTTCTGCAGTTATTTTGAAAATTAATGACAAAACTGGTATCTCTCACCTTGCTCTGGTTATTAATTGTAATACTTTTACACAGTTACAGCAGGATTTCTTAAACCCATTTCAAACATGTTTCTAAAACTGTGCTTATGCACTTCAAGTACAGTAAAATGATCTTGCTGCAGCGGCAAAGGGAGGCTGTTTTAGAAAGTTTGGGCTGAAATATGGGGAAAATCTAACTTGAAATGAGTTTTTATGCTGTGCAAACTGTGGACAGGTTGCCCCTCTGGGCTCAGTAAAGTGTATCCAAATGTATCTATACCACAGCTTCAAGACTTAAAAAGCAAAGAGTGTTGGTGTAGCTGTAAATCAGTGTAAATGTACTGAACTGTATACTCCCAGTACTCTTCAACAAGGCCTTCAACCTGTTTTTTGGGGGGAAGGATTGTTCTGGTAAAGCATCCTTGGGTTTCTTGAAAAGTGCTATACAAATTTAAGTTAATAACAATAATACTGTTATCATAGCTAAACATAGCTAATAAAAAGAACACAAACAGTACTATGCAAAAGTCTTGAGACACCCCTCACTTTTAGTTTGGTTTATTCACAACATAGATGAATCCTGTTCAAGCTAGATCAACCTTCACACACTTCTTCACTGACTTTACTATAACAGCACCTTGATCCCCATCCCCCACCTGTTACTGAAGACTACTTAAAGAAATTACAAGAAAGCCTGCCTTAAAATTGGACCACCTCTGTTTTTGCGCACTGCATTTCCATTTATGTTGGCACGTTTCAGTACATCGCTGCACCTAAAAAAATGCATGGTGGCTTGAGACTTTTGCACAGTACTGTAGGCACATTAAGTGTATTCAGTTATTGATGTGAAAGAATATCTTTTAAAATCAATTTTTGTTAACCTTTATTTAACCAGGAAATGAGATTCATTGTCCTGGACCAACATTGGCAGCATTAATGTAGCTGACATTTGAGCACCTGATGGAGCTGTTGGGGGATGGGAGGCTGCTGGACTGTTTATATTTATGTTAATGTAACGGAGACAAAATGGGGTTTACTTCATGCTTGGAACAGTTTTCTATCAAAGCATCCAGCAAAATCAGTTGCCTGGTTAAAATTTGCTCCTCCTCACTTGTATCTGTTGGGATTAACTGCTGGATGCAAGATGTCTGCCACTTCACATCGAGGTTGAACTTGAGCCTGAACTAAAATTGGCTCCAAACTAGTTGCAATCTCAGCGAGCTCATACGTACATGTGGTAAACCCATGCACAGAGAAACAAAACTGTTTTTGAGCGGAGCTGAATTTAATCATGAACATAATTGTTAGCTTTGTGATGTATTCTTTGTAACATGGTAATCAGTAACAAAGCTGTAAAACTGATGGATCTGTCTGTCTTTGTCCTGTGGGAACAGCAAGCTCAGTGTGGACTGGACTTGAGACATGTGACAGTCATCGAGCTCGTCGGGACTTATCCAGCTCAAGTTGGCCGGATTCGACACAACCTGCTCCCTCCAGGACTTGCTCTGCAACTCAGGTACTAACACTAAGCACACACGCACCTCTGTAACTTCAGCACGTGAGACTTTGGCTCGCTCCTGCTCACTGAACCGATGCGTTTCCTAGGTTACTGCTCCGGATTCCTCAAAGGTCTTTCCAAATGGTGCTGGTAGACAAGCAGGGCATAGACAAACAACGCTACCCGTTCCCGATCACAGCAGCTGAATTATTCACCACCATCGACACCTTCCCCCTCCGCAAAGATGAGATGGTGTTGCTGCAGGAGGCAGGCCAAACCTGTCAATCATAAAACACCCAGTACACTTCCATGGACTGTCAGCCATTTTTGATCCTTTCTTCCTTCATCACTGCAGAAAAGACTCAGATCTCCTGTTTCCATCCATGTCACACGCTCCTACCTGAACCAAATCTCTCCTGTATCCTGTGTGCGCGTGCATGTCTTTGTGTGTTTGTGTGCGTGTCTGTCAAAGGTTTGGAGGTCAGTCATGGTGCTAATCACACAGTGCATTACAATCATATTGATTCCTGTGACTCGTCTGTGTTTTATTTGTTCTTATTAATATTTTCAAAGCAGAAATATGTCTCACTACTTTGTACAAAAAAGTCTTTTTACTGTATGAACTGGAAGACCTTTCTCCTAATATTTATGTCACACCTTTCCTAATAAGGATGTACTCTGTATGTGCAGCGCATCTGAATGTGCAAACACTGATTAAATATGTCTAGTGCGGAGGATGTGCTTGTGCGTGTGTGTGTCAGTGTGAGGAAGCAATCTGCTAAATCGCCTGAGGACAAACAAAGAAAAAGTTAAGATAGCGAATGATTCACAGGGGAACTCTTTAAGCCAGTATTAAATATTTTTTCTAAAATACAAATCATCCTTGCAGAAAGAAAACCAACTTGTACAACCTGGTTTCTAAAAAAGTTGAGTTGTAAATAAAAACAACGCAGTGATTTGCAAAACATTTCCACTTTAATTGGGTAGTCTAAAGACAACATTAAATATCTTTTTGAATTTAATGCCTCAGTGATTCTCAGCAGCTCTTTTTGATGTTTTCTACCATTTACTAGGATGGCCCAAAGAGACACTTTTTAGGATGTGTAGCTGACAAATGTTGTAGGATTGAGATGGTCACCTGCTCATCTTTCATTTATTCACATCACCTCCAGGCAATAGACAGTTTCTGATAGAGGGTTTGAGAGGGGAGCACCATATTCTGCTCACCATTAGCTGTTGTGACACTGCATTTTAAAGATGTAAAGCAAAAAAAAAAAAAAAAACAAAACCCCATAAGGGAACAGAATTCAATCTCTTATGTTCAGCTCTTTGTTAAATATGCTGTTTGTGGAAGCATGCAGAAAGTACATATCCTAGTCTGGCATATTTATGACCTTTGAAGGTCTTTAGTAATGATTCCTAAACTGGACATTTAAAGTGAAATATTTTAAGCCTTTTTTCCATTTTCATGATTATGGCTCATGAAAATCAGAAAAAGTTTCTCTGATTATTAGAATATTTTGAGTGAGTAAATTACTTAAGCAGTACTGTGTAGGTCTTGGTCTAGTGCAGTATGGCATCATGGGGAAGGCTGCTGTCTTCAGTGAAAATACGTCAGAAAGCTTCTTATCCGGGCTAAGAAGAAAAACAGCTGGAACAGTGGTCTAATGTCTTCTTTTCAGATGAAAGCAGATTTTACTTTCATTTTAGAAATCAAGATCTGAGATTTTGGTGGAAAAGTAGAGAGGCTTCAGAATCAAGGGTGATCGGTCCACGTGAGGTTTCCACAATCTGATGATTTTGGTTTCCATGTCGGCTGCTGGTGTTGGTTGAACATGATAAAACACAGTGGACCAAAGTCAATACAGCATCTACCAGGAGATTTTAGAGCACTTCATGCTTCCAACTGCTAATAAGCTTTGTAAAGATGCCGATGTCCCTTTCAAGCAGGACTTGGCGTCAGCCCACAGCATCAAAAGTACCACCAAATGGCTTGCTGACCATATTACTGCTATACTTGACTGGCCACACCAAAGCCAAAAATGCAGACAAGCTGAAGGTTGCAAAGATTTTTGAGAGCCATAACTGAACCAAAAAAAAAGAAAAAAAAAGCTTGAAATGTTTAATTTTACACACAATGAATATATGAACATTTACTTTCTTGAATTAAAGTATGAAAAACTGTTTTGTTTTTTTTAGATGCAACATGTGTCATAATTTAACTGGAACAGGTGTGTATTAAAGTATCCTGTTTGCACAAAACTTAAATATATTGAGGATAAACTAATAAACATCAAATAGGTTTATTTGAATAACTATTTGCTCATCAAGATCATTTATCATATAGAAATGTGTCCCCCCCGTTTGTGTTCATAGAGTATTTTTACATTCTGGTTAAAGGCATTTACTTTTGACTAGCCTTTCCAATACTGTATGTGCAACCCCAAAGTTAAAAGAAACTAATACACATACAGCGTTTGGAAAGATGTGTTTAATTCAAAATATTCTGATAACACATTCGGGATGAAAACGGTGAATCTGATGCATGGAAACCAGACGAGAGATTACATGCTGTACATCAAGAGTTTTCTCGGTATTGCACAACTTATGTATGCTGGACAGTTAACATGTATTATTACTATAACTGTATGTCAAACTGGGAGCTGAGAGCAGATGGTTTTCAGAGACAAAACTGGCATTCCACATAAAGAATTGCTCTACGAGGTTTAACTTGAGACCAGTTTTCATCAACTGTGCATTTCCTTGCACGGTGGTGGAGCACAGAGCCCCGGGCGATGGGGGCAAGGTCACCGACTGATTACTGAGATGGAGGCGCTCGCCTCAGTGCTGACTCACTATTGAAAACAACCACCTTCTCAGGGTTGCTGGGAACGCACTTCAAATCACTCTGCTTTCTAGGAGTAAAGTGATGGATCAGTGCTTTACATAAACTTTTGTTCTTCTACCTCAGTTTTCTCTAATACCATGCAGTTTCTATTATGACACTGATACAGTGTTACATAAATTACATCAAAGCTAGTCTAGGTTGGGTAATCTGTAATTGCTCAATTTAAACAAAACAAAAACACTTTTGTATTGCACCTTTTCAAGTTTTTCTACCACTACGCTAGTCAGTGTTTGCAGTCTTTCACCAGAACTAGGAAATCTGCTACCAAGGCAATTGCAAGGTGGCACCCCTCTTGAGACTGATTTCACCCAGTGACAGCCAGCCACCTCCAGCAACTACTAGTCAACCAGTTGGAGAATATGAATTTTCACATCCAATATGATGAACAACTTGAGCAATGTGCGCATATCAGGTGACAAACCATTATTCTTCAAATCATGGCAAGAAATTTCAAATTTATAACTGCGTAACCTCTCACAGAGGCCACTGTGTAGTCTGAACCCAGCATAAAGCTGTAGCCACACAATTGAGCGATTCGTCTGATGCATATCGATTTGACGTTCATGGCCGGTTGCTAGCAGACATTCCAGGCTCTGGTTGCCTAGGTAATCCTCTAATTTACTAATTGGTAGTTGTTTCAGTGGCTCATCTTATAGTTGTGAAAAGCTTAGCTCAGGACCCATCCACTTTCTGTCAGTGTTTTTTTTGTGTTTGGTTTTTTCCCCTCCCCATCCATAGTAGCTTTAAGTTGCCAAATGTCATTGACTTGCTACAGTTTCTGGTCACAACTTCACTGCAAATCGCTGCACATGCAGCTTAAAACGGTCAACAGCCATGCAAGTGAGGAACCTATATGCTACAGCATACTAATAGTTGGATATTTAGCAGGTATATACTTTACTCTGTTGGCATGTCACATTTGTTAATTAGCACTGTTTTTTGGACCAGATGCACTAAACAAATGTTGAGATCACAAAGTTATTAAAATGAACTCTAAGAAGAGACATGAATGCCATAATGTTTTGTTCACACAGTTTAAAGATATTGCACTCAAAATTCAGAAGCGACCTTAAAGTGGATGCTTGAAGTCAAGTTCACTAGGATGCATCAGGCAGGAAGTAAACATGGTTCACCAGTTTTGAATCTTTTGCAGAATAAGGGAAAACGTCATCCTGCTTGCAGAGCCCAGGGGAATATGGGGAAATCATCTTTCTGAGGACACATCCTGCGCGGACCATGAATGTAGACAGGTTTCACAACAATCCCTCCAGTGGTTTTCAATCCATGGAAATATACCAAACAACCAGCTTCTAAAATATGACTTTTTTTCCTGCTATACCATTTCATTGTAAATTGAGTAAATTTGGTTTATTGGGTGCTATTTTTTATACCTGTATTCCATTTTATTTAAACTTCCTTTCAACCCAATTGAGTCTTCTGTTGCTAATCTTTTCCTGAATCTAAAAAGAAAGCTTATGAAGAAGTAAATTCAAGTAGAAGCACCTCTTAAGCAGCACAGCAGTAAGAATGAGTCATTTTCTACATCCGTACACAGCTGTTTATGAGGGGATGAACTCAACATCCCATGTGCTTCAGAGCAGGATTCAGCTTTGCCATTTATAAAGGGAGCATCCACATTTATTTATAACTGATCAGTGTCTCGTGAATGGTCTCCATCAGCTGCAACGACATGCAGACATGACTCAGACGTGGACGGACATATTGGGAGTCACCGTGTGCTTATTCAGAAGATGCAGTATGTTAAATACAACACTTGTTTTCCATAAACAGCAGTGCTTGGTCAAGACTAGATGCTGGAGGGCAGAGGGGCACATATGAATGAGTGTGTAAGGCATGACTGGCTGTTGTGGACAGGAGAAGGGATCTGAATTGAAAAGAAGCAGGGAAAGGGACGGGCTCTGTTCCTTTGAGAGTCCAGATACCCCCCCCCCTGACTGCTCCACTTTGCTAGCTCCTCCTCACACCTTCAGACTTCTCTCTTTCCCTTCTCCCTTTCAGTTTCAGTCTATTCTCTAGCTGTGCTTTAGTTGGGTTCATGTATTGTGCTTGCGCATGCTGGATCGGAGCATCAGAGTACACTCATGTGGGACTTCGGGATTTTCAATCATTCGTTGCCATAGCCGCTTTTCCTCCCCATATGAGTCCATCCAGTCTACCTCCTTCCCGTAGCTTTCCCCTGATGGGAGCAGAGACAAACACACACATTTGTTTTACTTTGTTTGAAGAACAAGCTCACAGTTAATAGGATTTCCATATGCTTTATGATTTTTGTTTACTGAGGATGCTGTGCACATCAAAAAGGACCACTAGAGTTAAGTTTTGCATGAGGCAGAGATTGGGGGAAAAAAAGGATCATAAAACCTCTGATGCTTTTCCTTATTTTCTGTCATATATGCATAGACAGACATGACCACAGTTTAAAACAATGAGGTCAGTGTACATGCAAATAATCCCTGCAAATCTGCTTTAAACACTACACAATCTGAATGATGACAGTGAGAGGCCATATCCCTCATATGGTGATTTCTGGCACACAGTCCCACCCACCCACTGTTCAAACCTGTCTGTGAGGAGCAGCCAGTCAGGAGAAAGTTGGCTTAAAGGGAGCAGAGCTAAACTGAATTTACAAAAAAGGATTTTATCTACTTTCTGAATCATATGGGAATTCTAAAATGTTGACTGAAGTAGAAAATATCTGCATTACATTGTGGATGTGACGTATGTGAAGCAGATTTAAAAAAATAAATAAAAATGAGTTGACATATGGGTGTCAAATTCAAGCAGATATACAACATATGCCCCAGAGTTCGTTTTTTTTTTTTAAAATAATGCTTTGGTCCATTGGTTTTATTACCTTGTTTGAAATTATGTGCAATACTTTGACCTTAACAGAGAAAATATGGACATTTATTTTCTCATAACACTGGCTAACCAGATTATTTTGTTTTCCTACCGCACAGTCTTACCTGTGCCAGCTCCCAGCCTGACTCCCCCCAGGAAGACATTGCTGGACAGAGCTTCTTTGTCCCACACAGTGAGCTCCAGGCAGACGTTGTTGAGGTCTCCCGGCTGCAGCCCACAGTAGGTGAAGGTGTGGTTCCACTGTGGGTTAACAGTATGTCGCTCCACCACTGTCTTGTGCTTGGTTGACTTGTTGCTATCAGGGAGGAGGTATCTGAGGAAAAAAGACACAGCCTACTTACTTTACAATGCTTAAGTTGTGTTTTCCGAGAAATCCCATCTTTGTCACACATTTTCAGCAGTAAGCACACTGTGAAGTGTCTTAAGTGGTTCTTGTGAAAAAGTCAGACAAAAAGCTGCAAAGTGGCTTTAAAGATAAAATAGCTAAACCTACACAGTGCTAGTATCAATATATTGGGAAGGAAAATAATTTAAATAAAGAAATTCATCTTTAAAAAAAATGCAAATGACTACATACTGACAAGCACTACATTTGTAGCTTTTTGTCTTTCAGTGTGGGAGTCATGCTTCCATCCAGAGGCATGTTTTAAAGTCTGTCCATGGAATTTCATAATTTGGACTTATAAATCTAAGATGTAAATGATTTGACATTTCATTTTAGAAAATGTAATTTGTCAGCATGTTATTCTTCAGTTTAATAGTGCCAAAAATCTGTTACTCATTGAAAGTTTTACACAAGCTTCAAAAAAAGCTGCGTATACTCAGCCATAAAACTTCATTTTAAATTCATAAACCACCCATGAAGGCAGCAGCTCACCCTTTAACGAAAGGATCCGAACACCCTCCAGGCTTGACACCAGTTAGATTTTTGGCTCCCTTGACCAGCAGCTCAACCATGCCCCCTTCAGGCAGAGTGAAAGTGCTCGCCTTCTTGCCTTTCAGGAAACTCTTCTTCACTGCCGGGGGAGGAAAAGCAATCAGTGACCAAGTGCAAGTTTATTTATGTAGCACTAGACACAAAAATAAATAGTTAAATGAGTCATAACCATGTGAAAGAGATACCAATAACTTTTGTATGCCTGCTTTTTCCCCACTTACAAAAAAATTAATTGAAGTCAAGCAATCACCTCTAAGGAGAATCAATAATGGCATCGGCTTCAATAATATCCATTCCTACTGGCTACAAAGCAGTGACTCATGCTTTTAAAATCTATGGCGCTTCATGTTTTATTTATTTAGGAATTTCAGGAGACTTGAGAATAAATTAAATTCACACAAGCCACAACATTGAAAGTCGCATGACCACACTAATTACCACAGCCAGAAGCATCATTAGAAATGAGCTAGAACAGACTTAAAGTTTCACAAAAGGAAGGCGCAAAGTGTTTAGTATCTCTCCTGTGATATCGTGCTGTGCTTATTTGATTTGAAGTCAAAGAAATACGATGGAAGCCTCAATTTCAAGCACCCATTCAAATTAAGACCTACAATAAGTGCTTTTATGTTGCTATTTTGAACCAAATGTAGTTCTAACATTTCTGAGCAATATTTTGGAAATTCATAGGACAACTGTCAGATAGGACACATTTTAAATGACAGGTATAGGTACATGATGTAGTTTTGTTTGGTCTGTAATTTTAGTCAGGTGTTAGGTGGCTGCTAGGCAAAGCAATGTCATAATATACCCTGCATAATTAAAGTTTTGACTTTGATATAAGTTAGATGTGAAATTAAAATGATAGACACTTCTCTAAGGCATTACAGGTGCATAAATGCTACAAATGGGTTGCTTTAGCCTGTTGGTATGTGGTTGCTAGGCAGCACGATGACATCATAACAGGTGATGTAGATAAGAACCTTCAGGGGCCTAAGATGTACCTGTGTGCCAAGTTTGGTTGCGCAAATCCTGATTGTGTAGGAGGAGTTTGCAGGCAAACATGATTTTGTGTATTAATGTAAAATATTTTGAGGCTTCAGGTGGTCATGTCAGGATATTCACAAGGAAAAAATAATAATAATAAACCCCCCAAAAAACTCAGCTATCATGCACACTTTACTTTAGCCCCTGGTTTACATTTAGTCCACTTCATTCCTTTTCATAGAGTACAGATACTTGTTGGTACCAGAAATCTTGTTCCCTTGTACAACAGAGATATATTAGACAAGATTTTTGCTTCCTAATAAGCAATCAACTCTACATTTATTCATCTTAATATGGCACCAATCTTCAGCCTTCACTAGATACAATCTGAAAGCTCTTTGTAGTATGTGTGTGTGTTTAAAATGAGTCATATGGGGGAAGCAAATTTCCTTACAAAGACACCTGTGCCTGCACTAACCTTAGTAACAAAACCCCTTACTGTAGAAAACCATGCAGTGCCTTATAGATGTATAGGAACATTTCTCCACTAATCATAAGCAGAAGGTCAGTCTTTGTTTTTTTTTAGTTTTTAATCATTTAGGCAGCAGGCGAGCAGCAGCTCTGCAGTAAATGGGGATAAAATTCAGGGAATTTCGGAAAGCAGCAAAACATAATGTTCTAAGGTCAGACGGGGATAAGAAGTGTTTTTAGAGCCGACTGGGTTGGGCAAATATATATTTATCCTCATTAGCAAATCAACAACTCACTAGTGGGTCACTCATTATCACAAACTCATGCTGTGCAGCCAAACATGGTTCAAACCCTTACAACTTTAAAGTTTTAAATATAGCAAACATTAAGCTGAAATTTGGGGTCTTTGGGTTGAAAGTTTCCCAGATAAAGAGCTAGTATAAAAGATATTGGGAATATATCACACTGTGGGACCAATTTTAATGCATTATACACAATAATTATACTGTTAAGTTTAATGGTGTTTGTACCTTGGACTTGGTCTGCAGTCGGTGTGACGTTCTTTCCTTCAGGGATATACTTCAACACAACAGTCAGCTCTCCTCTATACTGCAGTGTAGCATCTATACTGCCCTCCACCTACACCACACACACACACACAAACCAGATACTCATCTTCAAGCATGCTCGGTACAAGGAATCTGAAAATGGCAATGCATGCCGATTCAAGCTGCCACCTTGGGCTGCAGTGTGTACCACTCCTCTATCTGGCAATCAAATTTCCAGGCATCAAAGGCCAGCTCCACTTCTCCCAGGAAGCTGTTGCGTCCAAACCGGTCGTGGTGCCATACAGACGCCTGCAGGGTTCGCGTCTCCAGCTGCGAGTGGCTGATCACGTACTGAGAGGGGAAGAAAGAAAAGAGAAAAATCCCACAGCAGATGATCAACTCTATGTGGCTTTGTGATAAAAGCTATTAATTCGGATGCTCTCCTTGCGTTTTCCTCTCACACACCCGCAGAGTCTCATTGAAAACAGGGTTTATGGTGTTGGCCTTGATGCTCGTCTTCCTCTTGCTCTGTCGTGACTTATCTGGCAACAGGTAAGTCTTCACATACCTGCCACGAGAAAGCACAACATGGTGTATTAGAGCCATCTAACTCCTTACAATAGTTTTTGTGTACATACCCATAATGGAATTTTTTTGCCAATGACCATCTGCTGATCTCTAAACACTTACCATCATCACATATATGTTGTGTGCATGTGTGTGCGTGCACTCTTACGCATCCGTGCGCTGCCTCCTCTCATCTCCTACTGCCAGGTTGTGACATTCTTTCACCAGAACACTGAGTGCACCGGTCTTGTAGCTGTAGCTGATGTTGAGCAGGATCTCGCCGCTCACCTTTGCGTTGCCATAGTCACCAGTCTCGCTGTACATGCTCATCGTGCTGTTTATACTGCTCTGGGAGGCCGAGACGAGAGATAAAGGTGTAGATATGAGACGGGTGACAGAGGAAAAGGGGAAACAGGGGAGCACGTAATGTGAGAGAAGTGATGAAATCTAGTGGAAACAAAACACTTGAAGAACACAAGAGGAATAAAAATCTGTGGCAGGGCTCTAATGACTGAGGCTCATATCAGAATTATTACTGGAAGTTTACAAAGTGCAACACATGAAGCTTTTGTGGATAAATCAATGTGAAAGTGAGAAAATAATGTTGAAGCATGCACTGTTCATATTCTGACTGTTTGAGAACAGATGAAACTTACTGCCATGAGCTAGAGAACACCTGTAAGAGTGCAGTGAGCTTGGAAATGACTTCTTGTTGACAGACACTCAAAAAGCATTAGATCCTTAGGGCTTTAACTGCCATTAAAATAAGAGCCTGCTCCATCAAATAAAAGCCACAATAACATGTAATATAACGAAAGTGAACATTTAAAAAAAATAAATAAAAATGTAACCAAGTGAGATTTTTTTTTTGGGGGGGGGGTGTTAGATTATTAGTTACATCCATAGAAGGTTTTCTGACTAGTGTGGCTGCACCTTCTGGATTTTCACTGGTTGCCCATCAAATTAAAAAGTAACCTTTTTATGCCACATTCACCACCACAGTTTATTCCCTCACACTATGAACCTGCCAAACCAATTTCACTGGGGGAGGGGGGGGGATAAATCTTTGCAAGCACAGCAGGTAATTATGCCTGGAACATTTCTTTGAAAGCATAACTTGTCGCTCCAGACAGGATAAAACTGGCATAATCTACTGACGACAATACTGCTGTGCTGTCCAGGGAGCCAGAATTGAGCCCCCCCCCAGCCCACCCTGTAAACTCATTCATTTTCTGCAGGAAGCCAGCATAATTAATGACTTGGTTAAATGCAAGGGGCACTAAATTAAGCCACCAACACAAACACAACATGCAGTGAGCATGCAGTTATACTCAGAATATCAGCTTGTGGTATATTCATGAAAATTCTATATGCATTATTGAATATTGCATGTAATATTTAGGATCTGGTGCTTTGCTGCTGCACCTTTACTGCTCTCTAACGTAGAGCTGAATGTGCAGTAAAAGCATGCACAAATACCATAGGGGAGACTTACAGTCTCAGCATCCGAGTCAGGGACATTGAGATACCCCCACCTTCTTTCTGATCCAGGAGTGGAAGACTATTTACAAAAGAGGCAGATAAATATATGAAGAAAGATGGAAGAGGAAAAGGTAAGTATTGAATCTGACTTGATGTGTTAGAGGCTGAATAGACAAAAATCACAAATGTAGTAACTCATCAACTGAAATCAGAAAGGCTGCAAGAGACAGCTGCCATAAGAACTGACATATTCCTTTAAACTATTATCCATCTTTTTAAATATTACCTTTTCTGATGTTAGCCATGCATTTTCTCAGGTGTACAGTACCTGCTCATTAGTGCTGCTCACATGGCAGCAACCCTGTGCATTTAGGCATGTAGACATGGCCATTTCTCAGTAATGTATCACTGTGAAAGATGACAAGCACTATGGTGGGTATATTTATAGGAGCTGTTTTTGTATTTGTAACAAAATGTTACAAATGTAACAAAATGTTACAAATGGGGAGCACACAGTAAATCCCTGTGTTAAACAGATTCATTTGTCCAAGCCAGCTGGGGAAAAAGATCTTTTGGGATTTATTCCTTTTGCATGTGTTCTGTCCAGTGGATCCAGATTACACCCACGGTATCTGGATCAGATGAAGTTGAGCGATAATTTACGCCTTTTCTTGGTGCCATTTTGCTGTGAGGAAAGCCCCACAGGCGAGCCCAGGACAAAGCTTTCAAACATTGCCTAACATGGATGTAGCTCTTTGTTTTCTTTTACCCTCAGGGTCAGGCCTATGGAGACGATAAGGACTGGTATTCTCGTATCTATAAAAGGTAACAACACTTGGTTTGTCACTGTCAAAACACACAGACAGAGAGGATAAGTTTTGAACTTTATCTCGCTTCAATCTGGGAAGTTTTTACATCAAAAGGTGGCTAAGTACACTCAGTCACTTTACTAGGAACACCTGTTCAACTGCTCCTTAATCCAAGTACAGCCAATCATATGGCAGCAACTCACTGCGCTTAGGCATGTACATGTGGTCAAGATGAGCTACTTAAGTTCAAACTGAGCATCAGAATGGGGAAGAAGGGTGAGGCTGCAATTCACACAAGCTCCCTAAAATTAGACAATAGCAGACTGGAAGAACACTGGCTGGTCTGATGAGTATCGATTTTTGATGCCACATTTGGAGGTCAGGGTCAAACTTTAGTGTAAACAGCATGAATCCATCTGCCTTGTATCAGTGGTTCAGGTTCATGCTGGTGGTGTAATGATGTGGGGGATATTTTCTTGGCACCCTTTGGCCCCCTTATTACCAACTGAGCATCATTTAAACACCACAGCTTACCTGAATTGTTACAGAGCATTTCCATCCCTTTACCACAGCCTTTAAGAGTATCATTACATATTGCTCTTTTTTGGCATTAGAAAAAAAGGAGGTTTCACTAAAGCTGAAAAAACCAAAACATCTCAGATCATGGAAACCATTAAATGTCTAATAGTAGCTCATTGTGCCTTCATTAGCCATGAAAGCCCTCTGTGCTGTGAATCATATCAGTGGGCAGAGTATATCAGAGCTCGAGTCAGCGACAGACAACCATCTGCATCACGTCTGATCACCACCTTCTACTTCCATTCATACTGCCAACAACAGTTCAGTGAGTGCTACCATAACAGAGACTGTCAGACAGGCCAGCCATCTCATCCGTTTACCTATGAAACTCTCAGACTACACGCATGCATGATGAATAAGATTGTTATCTGGACATTTAAAAACTGGTTTTCTGCCAAAGTAGTTTAGAGCTGGCTGTGAGAGATTCTCCTGAAGAAGTTAACATCTATGACTGAATCAGGTGTATGTATGAGCAATTAAGAAAAAAAAAGCAAAAAAGCCACCATCTGATGTAAAATTAAGCCATAAAGATAGACTTTGATTCATGTACCAGTGTTGTGAGATACCCCCCACCAACAGATTCCAATTCAATATGTGGTGGTGAGGGGAACAGAAATTTACATTTAAGCAGGTTTTATTGGTCCTGAAAAAAGAGAAGAGCCTTAATAAAATGTGTAGTGTGGATTATTCAGAGTAACAGGTCCACCATTTCTGGTTGATGTTTAAAATTTAAAGATCTTATTATTCTCATTTCCAGCTATTTCTATTCTGGGGCTTGACTCGAGTAGATCTGCATGAATCAGCTAAAGAAAAGCTTCTTTATCTCAATCTGCCTCGACTGTTACGCAGCCATTCAGTCGAGCCTCTTTTTGAAACAGGTAATATTAGCTCCAGGCTGTTTAATCCCCACCACCACCACCCCTCACACACAAAAGTGCCAACTATTTTTTTCAGTTCATCAGAGGCTTTTGGTTGAAAACAGGTGGATGATCACACTGAAAAACAATGAAGACTACACAATATAGGGGTCTGATTAAATAGTTGCTGAGCTACATCAGGTAATCAAAATGTCAAATTCATGGTGACACATGACAGACAACCGATAGGTTGCAGTCAGACACCTGAGAGACAGGTGCCATAGATCAACTGCAATGTAAATGGACAGAATGATATGGGCTGTCCTACATTCAATAAAGGGGACAGTACAGGCGGTGCGCCTTCATATTGCTTTTCTGCTTTTGTCATGTATGTAGAAATATGATTGGATCTCGAAATTGTTCCAATGCAACGGACGCAAAAATGCAACATTCAAACATGATTTAAAATCAGTCATGTCCCAAAACTAAAAAAGGTGATTTTATACCAATATTGGATGGATAAGCAGAGCTTCACATTAGTTCCATTGTTAGCATTAAATATTAATGAGTGCAGCTTCAAATGTAATTTTTTTTTTTTTGGCCTTTATGAGGCTTTATTTGATAGTTTTGCAGTGAAGAGAGACAGGAAAGCGGGTGGAGAGATGGGGGAAAGACACGCAGCAAATGGAGACTAGGTCGGGACTCGAGCCAGCGCCGTCTGACCCATCACGCGGCATACGTGGTCGCCTGGTCAGCCACTGAGCCTTCCTGGTGCCCAAATGTAACCTTTTAATATAAAAACACATCTCCCCTTCTAATTTTATACACACAGATGATGCATTTCCTGCAAAGAAAGCAGGACATGCACATCCTTATTAACCTACATAAACATACTTCTACCTCACAATTTACCCTCATCCACAAAGCAGTAACCCTGCATTATCAGACTACAACTTCCTTTACGGAAACCGTTGCGCTTTCCTAGTATGGAAGCTGTTCGTGACACAGCTCAGTCTGTGTTTACATAGTCAACACTGGAACGCACACACCTGATTCACCATCTGGTGAGTGTACAGTGTTTTTGTATATAAAGCATGTACCTGTTTAAGCACAGGGGCTTTCCCAGAGCCTCTTATTACTATTTTTGTGTTTGTGCGTGCTGTCACACGGGTGTTACCGTTGACATGGCGTTGCTGAGGCGTCTGCCAGTAATCTTGCTGTGGGCCGACATCAGAGCGTCGATGTCTTCCTCATCAGAAAACTCCTGTGGATGACAGCAGATTTAGTCAAAAGGGAGATGACACGTGAGAAGCCGGCCAGAGTGCCTTTGTACTCTTCAGTTTTCCACGCAGCAGCTGTGTGGGTGGATGCAGGCAGCTTCCATAAATTCAATCAGACAAGACCGGACAGAGAGCGGTAATTCAATTTTAACAAGCAAAACCACAGCGTCGTTGGCTTTACAATAAACACTGTGTGCATGAATGGATGAGTAAGTGAGGGAAAAAAAAACAAAAACATATTTGAGAGTGAGTTTTTCCTGTGAGCTGCTCACTCAAATATAAACAAAGCAGCCTGATACTGACCATCACATCCTCCACCTGTTTTTGGCCTACATCTGTTTAGATGCTTGTCATGCTCTTTGAAGTGAGCTCTGAAGTGAAATTAACATTCAATCCCACATCTGACTCATCGTGTCAAGTTCATCGGCCCACAGATTCTGAGCTTACTGTAGTGTTTAACCACATCATGTACAAATGTGCAACGATGGCCATTAAAAAAAAAAAAAAAAGAGAAGGAGAAGGAGTAGAAAAAAAATCTGGCTGTAGTAACTTCAGACTCAGAGCTTTATGAGTTTGTTTCAAAAACCAAATATATGGTTAGTGTGAAGGAGAACAGCTGGACTGGTGGCACTTACCGTTTCATCGAGTCCGGGGACTGAGCGGCTCCTGACGGAGAGGGCGTTGTCATTGGGTTCAGAGCCGGGAGATAACAGGTCACACTCTGATCGACTGTGATCTGGTGCAGGAAGAGAGGGAGTGAGGCGAGAGACATGAGGAAAAACAAGCAGCTTTGAAGATGCAATGTTGTAAAGGTAAACCCTGACAAACAGAGGGCGACAGCAATGGATTTTTGGGGAGATTCAGAACCTGACCTCCCGTGTGCTTGCCGGGGCCTTCTGCAGCAACTAAAAGTCTTCCTGTCTTGATTTAGGATTTCTTTTCCAAACACTTCTTGCTTTAAATCCATTCAAGTCACACTGCAGAACCAGAAGTTTTTCAATAAAAAAGATCCAGAAGACTGCGGTCTGTTTAGGACCTTTATCCTGTTGTAGAAGTCAGCCTCCTTCAGTTTCACTTTTGTGCTGCATGCGCAAAGTAATATTTGTGGGAATCTATTTTTCCTGATCCACTGGCTGTCACCCAGCCCTAAAACAAGGTGCAAATACTCTCTTGCCAAGCATACCTTTGATTGTGGCCAAACAGCTCCAAATGAACTACATGCCACTTGCTTCCAAAGGGGTTTTATTGCACAACTCTTGCATATTTCCAACTGACCCTAGTTTCTGTTCATCTGGATGGCGTTTTCAGTGGGAGAAATGTTTCATCACCCATCAAAGTGACTTGTTCAGTCTCTTCATAGCATCCAGATGAACACCATCAACATTCTGGGATCTCCTTTCCTGGCATATTGAGCATGCATCAAGACATTTCCAACTGACTTTTGTCATTAGGTTGCAGGTAAGGTTTCCTTCCATTATCTCTGCTGTGTAGAGTGTGCTTCAGCACTTCACCCTAATCCCTGCGTCAGCTAAACCCTCCTGCAGGTACTCTGCAGTACCTTTCTAATTAGGTGTGCAGTCTCCCACCCTCTTCTCTCCGGATCTTATTTTGACTTCCAAAAATATCTGCTCAAATGTTTCAAAATTAGTGAAAACAGGTTTATTTATATCCTGTCTCAGGTTTTAAGAATCTTTGTTTCAGATTTTCAGTCAGTTTCCTGGAGGAGCCCATCGACTGTTGAGTGCCAACACAATTTTTCAGAGCTCGTTTCTGTGCTCCCTCCCAGGTACTGGGAGACCTGGCAGCAAGCCTCTTTGAAGCCTTTCCCTCAGTTATCACATACATCTTCACCTTCTATAAATATTGGTACCAATGTTTAGAGTTGTGGTCTTTGCTCATGTAAGTCTGTTTGCTGAGGGTAGCCAAATGTATCAAACTGAAAGAACAGAAGCACACACATTAATACTTTAAACACCTGCACTTTTGATTTTCAAAGGGATATGTGCTAGTTGCAACACTGTCTACTTGGACGAGTCATTGATTTATTTTTTTTATTAAATCTTAAAAGTGAGTAGGTTACACTCACCAGACACTTTTTCAGATACATCTGTTCAGCTGCTTGTAATGCAAATACCTAGTCAGCTAATCACATGATAGCAACTCAATGAATTTAGGCATGTAGACATGATCAAAATGACCTGCTGAAGTATAAACTGACCATCAAAATAGGGAGGAAAGGGATTTAAATGACTTTGAATGTAGCGTGGTTGTTGGTGCCACTGCTGATCTATTGGGATTTTTCCCCACACAGCCATCTCTAGAGTTCACAGAGAATGATCCAAAAAGGAGAAAATATCCAGTGAGCAGCAGTTCTTTGGGAGAAAATGCTTTGATGTTGAGGAGAATGGTCAGACCACTTCAAACTGATAGGAAGATAACAGTAACTCAAATAATCACTTGTTAAAGCCAAGGTATGCAGAAGAGCATCTCTGAATACACAACATGGGGAACCTTGATGCAGATGGGCTACAAGAGCAGAAGACCACAGTGGTAGACTGTCAGCTAAATACAGGCAACAGAGGCTACAATTCACACAGGATCACATCGTACATACAAAATGTTGCCTGATCTGATGAGTCTCAATTTCTGCTGCAAAATTCAAATGGTAGGGTCAGAATTTGGCGTAAACATGAAAACATGAATCCACTCTGCCTTGTTTCAGTTGTTCAGGCAGCTGGTGGTGCAATGGCGCGGAGGATATTTTCTTGGCACACTTTGGGCCTCTTTGTACCAACTGAGCATTGGTTAAATGCCACAGCCTACTTGAGTACTGTTGTTAACCATGTCCATCCCTTTATGACCACAGTGTACCATTTACTGGCTGATTCAAGCAGGATAACGCACCAAGTCACAAAGCTCAGATCATAAAAAACCGGTTTCTTGAACGTGTCCATGATTTCAATGTCCACAGTCACCAGATCTCAATCCAATTGAGAACCTTTGGGATGTGGTGAAATAAGAGATTCCCGTCATGGATGTGGAGCTGACAAATCTGCAGTAACTGTGTGATGCTGACATGTCAATACGGACCAACATCTCTGAGGAATGTTTCCAGTACCTTGTTGAACCTATGATGAACAATTTCTTCTGAAGACAAAAAAGGGGTCCGACCCATTACTAGAAAGGTGTACCTAATAAAGTGCCAGATGAGTGCATTTACAAAAAATGCTGAAGCAGTTCTTTAAAGCATGTTAAAAACAGACAAAGCAAAACTGAGTTAGAATATCAAACTTCAAAAGAGCTACAGGCAAGCAGCTTTAAGTCTACAGAGTGAAGAATTGAACCACAAATAGTTTGAGTAAAGACCTTCATTCAGCAGTTTTTAAACTAACACTAATCAAAGCCATCAAAGAAAGAAGAAAAAAAAAAACCTTGACAAAGTTACAGAACCAGCAGTTAGGAGCGCAGATAATGCTCCAACACAGAGAGGAAGAGTCGGCACATCAGGGTGTGAAAGTTAATAGTGTAATTTATACAGATGTGACCTATGTGATGAAGGAAAGAATTATTTTATCCTTTGAGAGGTACAGTCTGAGTTGAAGCACAGGCGAGTGTTTTTGTTTCAACCCTCAAAGGGTGATGTTCTTGAAAATGACATTTCGATAACTTGTGAGTTATCAAACTCCTTGCATGTGAGCTATGAAGCTGCTTCAGTGTGGAGGGATAAAAACAAAAAGAAAAAAACAAAACAAAACTGATACCTGATGAAACCGAGGGTCTGGACACACAAATGCTTGGGCCAGTAGCTCTCTTCTCTGGTGCGCCATCAGCATCACTCTCTGCTCCTTCAGGCTGCATTCAAAAAAACAAATATACACAAGCTATTAAGGCAATTGTCTCTCTGCCCAACTGGAGAAACTTTCCAACCCTCCCCAGTTTTCCCAGTGTGCTGCTGTTTGTGTGCATCGATTGCTGACCCTGACCCTCCGATTAGCATCAAGATTGGATGATCTGTCCAGAGACCGGGGACGCAGGTTTTTGGATGACATGGACTCCATACCCTCTGCACCACCCCTGAAAAAGCAAAGTCAGCTGATTAACAGCAATAAATCATGTGTTTAACACTGAAGATTTGTTCATTAAGCACTTGGGCTATTGAAAAGATTTCAGATTTAGTTTTTTCTTGTGACCTATTTTATTGAAACATTACCATTTTACATGATGGAAACTTGTGAGGACCCCAAGAAGATTAACTACTACCTCACCTATTACTGTACTACACTGGAATTCACTGAGCTCCTGAGAATCACCCATTCTTTCACAAATGTTTGCAGAAGCAGTCTGCATGCCTAGGTGCTTGGTTTATACACCTGTGGCCATGGAAATGATCGGAACACCTGAATTCAATGATTTGGATGAGTGAGTGGATACTTTTGGCAATATAATGTACATATTGTGGAGTTTGATTTTCAGGATCATATTACTAGCTCACACTTGTGCTTTGCATCCCACAGTGCAAATTTTTATTAGGGTCGGCCATCCTTAGTACATCGTTTCAATCAATTAAGTAGGTTGCTTTTGTCAGGTCATGATTGGAGGGGTGGAGGGAAAGTGATGTGAGGAGCAGGTTTTAGCCAACTGGATGTTGTTGGTTTGTTAATCTGGACAAAACTGAGTTCTTACAAGTATGCTGCAGACGCCACTCTGATAAAATAACTGCAGCTCCATGAAATGCTGAAAGTGAATTCCTATCATCTATTGTTTATCAGCTGCTCTGCTTTCTGTCTCTAAGCCTCTCTGTGCTGCCTTCAGGAACTATTAGAGTGCAGCCAAAATGAGGAGTGATGCTAGCTGGCACAATCCAATTACTGCTTTCCTGCTTTACTAAATTTACTTTGAAATGCATTCAGGGTCTCTGATACATTATATCAAATAAGTGTCCACTTGATCTTTTCTAATGCTTTCATACTGAGGTGTGCACTCAACACACTGCACTTTCAGTTTCAGATGATTTTTATCCTGTCTATGTGCTGCATGTATTATACACACACATATTGTTTAATTCATTAAGTTCAGGATGTGTTTGTATGAACAAACAGCTGTTAATGCTCTGTGTTCTCTTGCTTACCCCTTTCTCCTGGCATCACTGACTACAGTTAATCTGTTGGATACTGCAGACTCCGGTTTCTCCTGCTTTGAAGGGGCAGCCTTTACTTCTGTGGCTTAGGATGAAATAAATCAGTGAGTATTAAAATTAGAACCATTAACATGTCATTTCAATTGTAATCAATCTGTAGCAGTCAGACTCACTCAGTGGGGCACTCAGGATTGTCTGTTTGACCACGTCACTGCTCAAGAGTCCCCTCTCAAAGCGCTTAGACCTCTCCTCCAGGAACCATTCTCCACTTGACACCTTCAGCTCCCTGTTGTACCAAGGCATTAAAGGGGAATCAACACCTCAAGATAAAACATGTAGTAAAAGTAAAATCCAAGGACACTAGAAGTAAGCATTCCCCCCTGCCCCACATCATTTTCAAAAATCACAGAATCCTCATTTCAATCAATAGTCTAAGAAGCCAGGTGAATGCAAACAGGAGCACATGAGAAAAATTTTACATTTTTTCCTAAAGAAAAATGTATCTTTCAGGAAAATTGTGCTGCTGCTGTGATATTAAATCTTTGCATTACTGCCCAGTGATTGCACATCTGTATCATCTGAATATGAATCATAGCTTGGTTTTTGTATTTTATCACCAGAGTGAATAGTTAACCTCAAACAGCCAGCACTGAGCAGAAAGAAAAAAGAAAAACTGTTGTTCCTAGTGGTGGGCAGTTACTTCTCTTTCTGCATTTTTTTTCTCCCTAACTTCTAAAATGAATCCGACACCCTAGGTGGAATCACTTTTTCTTCCTCCTGCTTCAGTGTGTGATCTTCTGCATATAAACCTTTTTTACTGCACATGTGGGCGTGAGCTGAGAAAAGTTTTACTTCTTGTAGACACGACCTTGTGGCCTCGGCATACTCATTCAGACTAAGCAGTGGAACTGTTGGCATCTTTATTTCTCGGATACATTTTTTTGAGAGAATCTTTAGTTAATTTACTGCCAATAGACACAGGTAGTTGGAAGCTTCTAGCTTAAAGCAGATCAAAGAGTAAAAGCAGATTTCATGTTGGCCTTTTAAAGCTACAATCGAAAGTAGCATTACAAAGCCTTTGGACAATTACTTGTCCACTCTGCTGTATGTCCTAATCCACCAGAGATACTGTAACACATTCGGTTGAAGCAGAGCTTGGCACTGAAGCTAACTAAGTTCAACAGTAAAAATAACACCTTTATTCGTGAGGTTTATTATGTCGCGTTATTGCTGAAACTGTTTTAGATTCAAAAGCACAATTATTAAGCTGCTGTGACACTAATGAACTGCACTGGGAGGTGTTCGTTTATTAGCCTTTTCTTACTGAAATCAGCAGCTGAGGGGAAAATAAACCTTTGGAAACCTTTGAGTACTCATTATACTGGATTCCTTTCAGTTACTTATGTCACACAAAAACTGGGGACATTTACATTAACTGTACATTTCAAACATCTAAGGCACCATTTTAAAATCCCAGATTCAAAATGCCATTGCACAGTGACAACTCATGGTTGTTGGCTTTTTCACTGAGCAGATGCACGACAGTCAGGAACAGTGACTTGTCAGAGCAGCGATGGGAAGATTTATCGCTGCAAACAGAGCTCAGAGCACCTGATCAATCACGCAACAATAAGATAAGCAGCAGAAAAATTAGGCTGAACAGCAAAAAATAAATATTTAACTTGGCTTGCAACAAGGACAGAAAAATCCAGATGTGGTCATACTGCAGAGCAAGTTCAAGAGAAAGAAAATTGTGATTAGAAGTATTGAGAACTACGATTGACAAAAAAAGATGATGCTTCATCTGTTTAGTCCTGAAACATTAGCTCATTTAACTTTTGAAGATGATACAGCAGATCCACACAGACTGGTAGCATTTGGGCGTTTTTGTTCCTTGAAGCCTTGTAGATCATGGCAATGAAGCACGGGGGGGGGGGGGGTCCTCACAGATGAATGGAGGCAGATGTGGTGCCATTAATCATCTTTAGCACAACCCCCCCCCAAAAAAAAAACCCAACAAAAAAAACAAAAAACTGAACCCTCACACTTACGTGAGCTTGTCACAAAAGGTACATCTCCACTGGTGTGATCTGGAATTCACAACACGGCAGCTGTTGCAGACACGGGACTGGCACTCCTCGCAGAGCTCGCCACGGTCGAAGATCAGGCCCAGAGTCTTGAGGCAGCGAGTGCACTGTCGGGCTCCCAGCTCCTGGGGCCGAATGTAACCCTTTTGTTTGACCTCCAGCAGCTCATTCTTCAGCCTCCTGTGGGACAGAAACAGGAGATCATCACAGGATATTAAAAAGTGAACGTAATGATTGTGAGCTTAAATGGTGATCCTCACCGTATCCTTTTCTCCTCTCTTTTCCTCAGCTTCTCGTCTTTCTGCAGCACCTTCAGGATCATTTCTCTTTCATGTTCCAGCAGAAAGGAGAGGTTTAGATCCTTCCGAGGTTGCTCCATTGGGCCCAGTGTCACCAATTATCCAATTAATTCAGCCAAGAGAGTATGTTGCATGGAAGAAGTTGCCAAGAACTACATCATCATCCTGAAGGGTTCATCTGGTTCTTTTAGGGTTGGCATGGTATGAATTCAAAGCACCGAGGGCCACTCAAGAATTTCTTCTTTTAATCTTTAGGGGAAGCCAACACTGCCTGGAGACTGAGACAAGGTCAGACAGACAAGAAAAAGTCAGTAACATACATCTGACAATAATAACTAGGAGTCTCCTTAAGTCTTCATGGCTTGGAGGTAAAAATCTTTTAATCCTGGTTAATATACCCATCTTTGGGCCAGATTGAAAAGCATTAATTAAAATAAGACAATGATTTTCAGTATTACAAGTGGAAGCACAAGTAACTGGTAGACATTTGACAGCTCCACAGCAGCTTAACAACCCCCCAATTAGGAGCTGAGCCTGACATTCACAGCACTGCGCCCACATTGCTGAGCTTACATTAGCAAAGCTCTATCTTTCTGTGAAATTGACAAGACTTGTACTAATTATCTGCACACCTGCAAACCACACAGCTTCATGGCAGTGGCTTTTATAAAACATGGCACGGCCATAGAGATGGCAATATTGCTCAGTCTAAGAAATTCAGTGCAGATGAAGAGGCAGACAGAAACAATCCTCTATATACACACACCAGTAAAATAAAAAGATCAAGTTTAATGTTGTGAAATACATTAAAAATTTGGTTGTACTGAAAATCCATGTCTCACAACTTTTAAACCAATATTAGAGAAACAAAAATATATTTTGTGAGTGTGATTGTTGCCATTGTTTGTTTGCTAAACACAAATGAATTCACGTGTACAGCACAGAATCGGTTCAACTTACTCCATTCTCAAGCCAGTAATCTCAGAACACACAAAAAATTACAGTGTATGCACAACACTGTAATCAGTGCCACAACTAACTGAAGCTGACCAAGGCTGGGCTATGCGTTTCTGAGCTGTTGATGCAGCCTTGCATGTCCATGAGAGCACCATGTCCGATCTGATTGTTCTTGGTAGAAATCTGACTACAGATGTTCGGCGATGCTCCAGCCTGTGCTTGTGCCATTCTTGCAGCAGCACCCCACCCTGCAGCTGTTTACCTGCCCTCCACGCTGCCAGTGTATGCAAACTGGACCATCAGAGGCAGCCACAATTAATGATCATTGCACAGATGCAGGTTGCACTCAGGAACAGATCTGGACCCTTGTGCAGTCCATGCACATGGGTGACTGCTTTCATCACATCCCGAGGAGGCCATACCTCACGTTAAATGTCTTGCATATGTTATAGTGTTGGTTGATAAAAATGTGACCGTCTCATTTAAGCTTTAAGTTTTACAACAGTCAGTGTGGGTTATCAGCCACAACACCACCCTTTGTTAAGGCATTAAGAAAAATTAAAGAAAACAGGAAGAAAGGAACAACCATTTTAAAGCCTGAAAGTTAACTACCCGGGGATGGAGCACTGGGAGTATTCTTTGAGAAATGTAAACCAAGTTGCACTTCAAATAAGACTAATTAAATGCAGCACCACAGACAATATCACCAATGATAAGTGAACGTCACCAGAGAACACAATCAGCCACAGCACTAAAAACAGAGAATCGAATCAGTTCTACAAAAGACTGAAGTACCCAGCACTGAAAGCCAAACATTAACGAGCGCAAACATCACTCTGTAAACCAACTCAGTACTGTTATAAACTTACTAAAAGGCAGCACTAATAATTTGCAATGCTGAATCAATACAGTACACTGCATCCCTCTGCAGCAGCTAACGATTATTCATCTCTGCAGCTCTTCCACCTACAATAAAAGTTCTAGCAGAGCCACTATATTAATGATTAAAAACACCCCAAGCATTCCAAAAGTACAACAATAACTTAAAAAAAAAATATTAAAAATGTTAGTGCTACAAATTTCAGGTTTTGTTTACCAACGTCAAACCATCTCAGTCTGTGTGGACAGCCTGCACACCTGCTGCCCATGATTATCCTGCTGCCCATGATTACCCTGCTGCACATGATTGCCCTACCTAGTGGATTGTGCCTCTCACATGATTGGCCGTTGCCCTCTGTGCCACATTCCCATCAGCCTCCTGCCTAAGACTAAATATTAGCATGGTAACATCCTAAACCAATCCATATTAAATTTAAAAAAAAAAAAAACTAAATTACTAAACATCATTTCGTCCATTGCTTCCATTGCGGTTAGTATGCTGACACCAGGAGCAGGTTGGAGTTTAGCAGTATCTCGCACTAACACTTTCATATAATTTATCCCTTTTATCTAGTCTCCCTTGTATGTTGTTTTGATCTCTGTGCTTTGAAGTTTGTGAATTTTTAATCATCAGAAAAACAACAACAACAACAAAAAGCTGAAAACTTGCAGACAGACAGGATGATGAGGAGGAGGAGCTGGGAATCAAACCACTACCCCTAAAATTAACAGTTGTATCATCTGAGCTATACCAGTCCTGATTGTGATAAAAAGGTCCACAAGGAAAAGTGTAAAACAGTGAAAATGTCAAGCCTTTCTGTGCTAAGGAAATGCTAAGTGGCTCTGACTTCTTCTGATGTGTCTGAAAGGATCTCAGAAATGATGTGCTTTGAATGCTGCGAATGAACACACAGAGAATATTCTCTGTCTCGCAGTAGTGCCTGATCAAATAAACTGCTAAGAATATTGTGCACAAAAAAAAATCTGTCAATAAAAGCAACCATGAAGATCAGAGACTAATATATATAGGGTGATACGAGACACTGAGAATGAGGAGGAAATTCTGCCTGTGCTTGTGTGAATTAAGTTGGGGAAACCAAATTTGATGGCTTGGAGAGATTCTGCACAGGCCCACACCAGCCTCCTTCAGCCCTTATTCATTACGGTCTCTTTCATCCTCGTCCTTTCTTCTCCTGCCTCTTCCCTTCACTTTACATGAATTAGCACTAATGAACCAGCAGACTTCATCACAGCTTCATTTGCAGCCAAAGGCACATCTTGACATCAGCAATTATAGCATTTTAAGCTGAACTCCAGCTGCATTGTAACCTATGACGAGATACTGCTTCACCTTTTAGACGTGAGGTGGGGATTTGATAAAGAGAATAATAAAGATACCTTTGCGCTTAAATGAGATCAGGCAGCTGAATTCAGATGTGCCTTTTATCAGCGATTAAATTAGTGTGTGATTTCTCCCGGAACAAGGAAAAAATGTTCAGTAGCAGAGCCCTGCCGATATATCAGCTGGCAAATACTCTTGGCCAATTCAACCCATCAATGATACTGATAACAGTATCAGTGGATATATTAAAATATTTACCTAATTTTGGCATGCAACATCTAACATAGGATAGCTGAGGATGACAGGAAAAACACTGGGTTTTTTTACATTGTATTTGGTCCTAAAGCAAAGAAGTGGACAAATATTGACCCTGTAATGTGGATAAATTAGACGCCAAAGGATTGGAGGATCTGGTTATTCAAATAAAAGTTGCAGAGAGATCCAGATTAAAATCTTGCTATTGTTACATCTAGACTTGACTGCTGTAAACACAAATGTATATTGGAGTCACTCAATCATCTCTTACTCATCTACAATTAGTCCAAAATGCTACGGCCACAATCCTGACTGGGACAAAAAAAACTACTCCAGTGTTTGCAGCCTTGCACTGGTTTCCTGTGCACTAAAGAATCCAGTATAAAGTGGCACCGTTTGTATTTAAAGCCTTAAAATGTCTTGCATCTGCATATGTGGTAGATATGCTGCATCCATACACGGGTCTGCTTCCCGATCACTCGACCATTCCGTGGTTGAAGCTTATTTCAAAGGGGGGGGGGGTGCCTTTGCTTGGAATGATCTTCCGAGTGATCTCAGACAAGCATCAACTGTGACTTTTGGAAGCGTCTCATTTCTGCAGGATAGGTTGTTGTGTTATTTTATGCAAACAGTATGAATGTGGATAGCATGAATTTTTAGGAACACTTTAATTTAATTAAATTTATTTATTTTTATTGTAAAGCACTTTGGTTTAAAATTACTTATTAATCTAATTATTTAGCTAAATACATGTTTGCTTTGAGCTGCCAGTGGCACCAACGAGAAAAGTCTGGAAATCAGCAGAGGGCATTTCATCTCTGCCTGAGCTAATTCAGACATCATGTGAGCCTCTAATTGACTAACATAAGCTACTGAGCTGTGACGTAAACGGTTATAAGCATTTCCCCTTTCTGCGCGGACAGAAGTGAGAACAAACCAGACAAAATGAAATATATATAAACCTAAAGCAGTTGATTACACCAGCCGTGAAATAAAAACTCCTGAAGGTTATAATGACCATTGCTGTCAAGAGGTGTTTCTAACACGCAGTTTGTGATTATCAATATAATAATTTTGCAATTACTGAAAATTTCTGAAGTTATGATTGCATCGGGCTGTTTCAGTTTTAGTTTTCTACATCAGACATTGGGATCATAAATACAATGTGGAACAACAAAGCCTGTGCCACATGATTCTCCTGACGTGCAGTCCACACATGAACAATAGTTGGTCAACAAGACTAATAAAGCAAAACTAATATTTATCTAAGCTTCTGTCATATTATGGTCATCTGCACAGTGCTACGTGTGTGTTGCTGTAGGGCTGGTATCCTGATGTAGTCCTCCCTGAGTACACACACAACACACATTCCCGCTACAGCTCTGCCCTGAGTAAACACGAGTGAGGAGGCAGTAAAACTTTGGCATCCGAGTGGAAGAAACACACTCACTGCTCAGCTCTGCACTAATAAACGTTGCTTCGAGGAAAAGTACCGTGACTCACTGCTTTTCCACTCAGCACAGTGGTGGTTTTTCATATTTTGTAGGGTTCCCAATTCAAGCATGTAATGGATTGTTTGTCACTGCCTCTGTGGCTCTATCAAGGACATCTGGCCACAAAGTCACACTGCAGTCTTCCTTGTGTTTTCCAACTCTGTGGCATTTTACCAGCTGTCAGTCTGGTGTTTTCTGCAGGTGGTCGAGCTTACAAATAGCAGAATCAATCTGCCAATTAAAGACTGCAGGTGAGCTGGGAGCAGCTGGGCTCCACTCGGCAGAAAAGTGAAATAGATATGGTTGAGAAGTGAACATACAACAAACATAAAATACAGTGAGAACTGAGCATTCAGTGGCTGGATGGAATAATTCAAAAACCAAGGCCACAGGATGCTGGTAGAAAAGCTTCAACATTTTCATTTCAGGTCTAAGTAGTGTGTATTTGGATGCTGCACCATCCTTTCAGAAGGGAAACCTTCCAAGGGTGAAAACATCATGAGATGAGTCATTTTATTTAATTTCTCACATTGCAGAAGGGTCCAGGTCTGTGCTCTACACACCGGGTGATATTTGGCTTTGGACAGAAGCACTCTGCAAATAGCAGTCCTGCCAGACACAGCATCTCTGTCTGGCTCTGAAGGATGGGTCTGTTGATATTGTTGATGTGTCATATTTTCCTTACTGTCAACGAATCCCATCTGAAGACCAAAACCAACACTGACTGATCCTCGGTGAGCATGCTACGCGTGTGGCCAGAGTCATGTAATACACTAATATGTAACAGAGCTCTACTGTAGCCTAAAAACAGTTATAAACACATCAGTGAGCTGCATCGCTGCACTGTTTCTTCACTGTGTGGAGTACAGGCACTTTAGTTCATCTTGATTCAGTGTCACATCCTGCTGCTGCATGCCTTTATAATGAATGAATCCAAATGCTGTCCCCCCACTAGGACCCAGTCATCTTGAGAACTCAGGGAGGAAATATGAAATATTAGAGTCACTCTCTCCCTCTTGTTTTTTATCTTTTGTTTGTAATGTTTGTTGTCCCCTCTGCTCATATTGTTTTGCTGCAGTGATTAAAATAAACATCTGTTCTCTCCAGGTGTTTGTCGCTTTGCCATTTGCAGAAGAAAATAACTGAACTAAAATGGTGTTGTGGGACTGTCTGAAGCTGTAATATATAGCTAAATGGAACATTATCCACACACTGCGACTGGTTTAACTGGAAGATTTTATGACTATAACGTTATTATTTGAGCATTATGTTGCAAACAACACAATATTTCACTGAGT
This sequence comes from Pterophyllum scalare, assembly GCA_024447675.2. Lineage (NCBI taxonomy): Eukaryota > Metazoa > Chordata > Actinopteri > Cichliformes > Cichlidae > Pterophyllum > Pterophyllum scalare. The sequence goes on along the minus strand of JAMQGT020002272.1, from coordinate 153,661 downwards.
ACACCCACATCAGTGCTTACTCATAAAGCAGTAAGTGAGGGAGGCATTCCCCTCTGCTCCATACTCAAGAAATGATGGGAAAAAAAACACGGTTATTTAATACTAACTGGTAATGCGGTTGAAATTGTTTTCACAGTCTACATACAGCACAACACAACAGAACGCATGCACACAAACTCAAACGGTTGAGCAAATAAGCCGAAGAATAATCGTGTCAAATAATCTTGCAGTGAAATTTGAGATGTCCTTTTTTATTATTTTCTTGTTTTAATTACCACAATGATCTTCTTTAAACAGCCATTTGCCATTAAATCAGAAAAAAATGCATCTGCTGATGAGTATTATGTGATATGACAGAAAGCACCACAACAGATGCTATGTTTTCTTTTAAAGGTCAGGAGGGAACTTTACAAGTGGTTTCATTAAATCAACACAAGCACCAGTTTAAGGAAAACTTCACGCTAAAAAAACAGAGTAACTGTGCTAGCAAAGCACTCTGAAGTCAAGTCAAGACATAATATCATTTGCACAGCAGCGTCTACATCAAATTGTTAAGAAAACATTTGCATTATTTTATTTTATAATTATTAAAATCAGTTTGATTAATAAATAATCAGGGAAATATAGACTTGTGGCCAGTTTGTTAGGTACACCTATTCAACTGCTTGTAAACTCAAATATTGAATCAGCCACTCATGTGGCAGCATCTCACTGGATTTAGGCATGTAGGCATGGTCAAGATGACCTACTGAAGTTCAAACTGACCATCAGAATGGGGAAGAAAGGCAATTTAAGTGACTTTGAATGTGGCGTGGTTGTTGGTGTCAGAGGACTGGTCTCAGAAACTGCTGATCTGCTGGGATTTTCCCACACAACCATCTCTAGGGTTTACAGAGAAAGGTCAGAAAAAGAGAAAATATCCAGTGAGCTACAGTTTTCTGGGAGAAAATGCCTTGTTGATGTCAGAGGTCAGAGGAGAATGACCAGACTGCTTTGAGCTGATAGGAAGGCAACAGGAGCTTAAATAACCACACAACCGAGGTATGCAGAAGAGCATACCTTGGTTGGGTTACAGCAGCAGAAGACCGCACTCTGGGTCACTTCTGTCAGCTGAGAACAGGAAACAGAGGCTACAATTCGCATCAGCTCACCAAAATTGGACAACTGAAGACTGGAAAAATGCTGCCTAGTCTGATAAGTCTCAATTTCTGCTGCAACATTTGCATGATAGGGTCAGAATCTGGTGCAAACAACATGAAAGCATGGATCCATCCTGCCTTGTATCAACGGTTCAGATGTGTGGTGTGGAACCAACTGAGCCACGGGGTTCTGTTGAATTGATGCAATGAAAAACTAAGGCAGTTCTGAAGCCAAAAGGGAGTCCAACCTGGTACTGGCAAGGTGTGCCATATATATATAATATAGTGTCAGGTGAAAGTACATATAAGAAATCACTGCCAATAAATGAGGCAGACAGCTGTAAATGTTAAAATTCCAATTGTTATTTCTGCTTTTGTACTTTCAGCTCATCACAGGCTTCGTTATGTGGTCATCTGCCACAGACAGTTAAGCTTACAGCCAGGTGCAGCTCTCTGTAGTATTTTATGTGGCCCCTGAGTCAGAGAAGGAAAGAATACACCAATGTACAGTTCATTCATCCCCATTTCTTGACATATACAGCAGGTCAGAATGACTCCAAGAGAGCATGTTGATTCGATATACTTTCCTATTTTTAAGACCTGGTAAGAACCAGAAGATTTTTTAAGCATTTATATATATGTATATATATTGATGCCTTTTGGAGAATTTCAGCAGAATTACCAATCAAATAATATGCCTTGCTCAGTGGTTAGTGGTACTAGTAAGAATCAACCTGTTTTGGTCATTGAAATTCTACCTCATCATTTTTATCCTGATCATTCAGTAGCATGTATCTGTGTGTATGCGTTACACACTGACAGCCAATTAATGGAGCTTACTAACACTGCTAGCTAGCATTTTAACTCCATTAACTTTAGAATCTAGAAAACAACTTGGTGGTGGCAAAAATACCAAACCTTAAGATTCAAAATGTCAGTATGCAAGCAAATACAATTTTATCAGTCTCTCACTTTGCTGTGGAGGAGTTGTGGTCCACTCTGCTTTATGGCATTTCTATTATTTTACTGAGGTTTTCAGGCATTCATTTATGCAGGGCTCTCTTAAGGTCCCACCGCAGCATTTCAATCAGGTTGAGGTTTGAACTTTGACTGGGTCATTGTAACTGCTTAATTCTTTCTTTTCTTGCTGTGCTTGGGATCATTGTCATGTTTCATGACCTAATTTCCCAATGTTGGACAGATCTGACTCTAGAATACTGATATGTAAAACCAACGAATTGACAGAGGGTGTACTTTCTTTTTTACCCTGACTTATTCTGATTGATTGATTTACATATTCTCCTCCCTCATCTTGTCAATACAGAATGACGTAATCTTGAATTTTAAAGCAACCCCAAAGGAATTTAAAAGGTAGATCTGTGTTCAGAGGTAGATTTAAAGTTCAACTTAACTCTTTTTGTTCCATCCATCATAGCCAATTAAACTCTCCAACATTAAGCTGATGTCGTCACTAAGGATTTTTAAAAAAACAAAAAAAACAGAACAAGCGGTGAATGAATGAAATGAGGAAATACCAAAATAAAACACTACCATCCTTTCAGCAGACAGCATAAAGGGTCTGACTTCTGTGGAAAAGGTGTCAAACTAAAACAACAGCACAGTTACGCATTCCCCAGACTCACTCATTAATGTCAGCAACATGGACATAGCATTCGGTACTTATCACTGCAGTATATTTTTAATTATAGCTTTCAATGCCAGATATGTGTTAGGTATTTCAGTCATATCAAATATCAGATCATATTGGATTATCATCCTTGAAAGCTATGGAGAAAGCATTTCTGTGAGCCAGTTAAAGTGGGATGAACGAGGTTGAGAGAACATTATATGGTGTGCTCTTGTAGATATGTGGGTCACACAAACTTCTTCAAACTGAAAATTCACTGGCTTTGACTGCAGCTTTAGACTTGTTATTGCAGCAAGAAGCAGCTTAGATCTTTGATTCCAGAGATCAGTTTTTATTCCTTCACCTTTCATCAGCAGATTCTTCATCTCCTGGGAGGTGGAGGTTTTTCTAGAATACTTCTCCAAGCATTGCAATATACTGCCTAAAGAGGTGTTTACAAGAACTGTGAGTCTGGATCACCTAATAAAGTTTACAGATTTCCAGCTCCATGTATCAGACAGCTTCACTTATTAACCATCATTCGGTCGGGGTAGTTCTCTCCAGGATAAAAACTGTCAGACTGTGCTGTGGCTGCAATCTTTTGTTTGAATGCATAGGTACTAAATCTCCCTGTGGCGATTCACAGGATGCTGAATCATTAATGCAACGCAGCCGTCAGTTGGACTCGGCAGTGATGATGAATAGCAGAGAGCATCTCTTATGACCATTAAACAGCAGGTCGCTTGACACAGCCACAGACGACCTTCTGCTGGATTCAGGTGAACAACTTGGTTTTTATGTGAAGCACACACAAACACACAAAGGCAGACTTCCTCTAAGTGTAGGAAACATCAATTATTCATCATCCAAGGTCAATAATAATACATTTCACAGCTGCTTATGCCTTGCCACAGCAAACACCAGAGAATATGACAAACTGACAGCCCAAATCCCTGTTTCCATTGGATAGCAAGTGCCTCTTTTCCCCAGGTACAGCACACCTGTTAAGTCGCAAATTCACACACATTTTTAATCACCACCGTTCGTGTTCTACTGACAGTACTGCAACAACAGATTTCTGACTCATAAACACTGCTTATGCTACCATCCAGATTGCACCAATACAGCAGACCTGCTTGAAAGGGCAAACACAGAATGCAGTTACACCCAATTTTAATTGATATTTTGCTATATTGTCAATAACATTTTAACCCTCGTGCTACCAACTCTGCAATCATTCAACCACTTTGAGTTTTCAGAATGGATATATTTACAGTCAGCACAACTGTTTGAAAAATAAGGACATCCCATGGCAACTGTTGACTTTTTCAGCTCATTTAAATAATCAAACACTTGATCCTCATGATACAGTGCTTACAGATAATGCCACCTTGATTGGTCCTGTTTATTACAACTTTACATGCATTAAATTACAGTCCTGTGCAAAAGTCTTGAGGTCCATCCCTCCATTTCTTTATATTTTGTGAGGAAAGTAATAATGTAATATTGAAATGTGTGCAAACACACATGGAAATACAGTTTTTAAGGCAAAAGCAGCGTTTGTACAGTTTTAATGAACTTGAAATTCAATATTTGGTATGACCACCTTCAACATAGCCTGAACTCTCTTGTAATTTCTTTAAGCAGTCTTCAGGAATAGTTCTCCAGGCTTCTTGAAGGACATTCACAGCTTTACTTTGGATGTTTGCTGCTTTTTGTTCTGTTCTGTCAAGATGATCCTACTCTGCATCAATTATGTTGAGGTCCGGGCTCTGGGAAGGCCACTGTGTGTTTGTCTATTCAGGTATGCTCTTGTTGCATTGACAGCATGTTTGGGATCGTTGTTATGATGAAAAATGAGGTTGTTGCTAATCAGATGCTTTCCAGATGGGATTGCATGGTGGATTAAAATCTGATGGTCCATTTCTGTGTTCATAATTCCATCAACACCGCTGGCTAAAATGTTGCTCCAAACCGTGACTGAGCCTCTATCCAGTTTTACAGATGGTTGTAGACACTCATTGTTGTACCTCTCTCCTGACCTCCTCCATACATTTTGATAACAATTTGAACAAAAATTTTATTGTGGATTCGTCCCTCCATGTTTGACATACCTTAGCCTTTTCTCTCTGTTTCCCTTCCTTAAGAATGGCTTCTTGACAGCCGCCCTTCCACTCAGACCATTTCTGATGAGGCTTCAGTGAACAGTAGATGTATAAAGAGCCACCGGCATCTCTCAGGTCCTGTGTCAGGTCTTTGCTGGATTTTCTTTCCCTATTTCTTTAAGGACATGACTTTCAGATACTTTTCACCTGCTGCCGATAGCTTTTTACACCTGCACTATTTGCACCAACAAAGTGACCCCAAAGAGCTATTTGCTGAAAACTTGGTATATCTCAGCATGTGTTCTTAAAAACCTTGAGAAAACTGGACAAGTGGAGGACAAAATATTCTTTTATGCCTGTCAAACTGTGTTATCTTTGGCATTTTTCACAGATTAAACTAAAGAAATAGGACGTGTTTTTGCAAAAGCCTACCAATAACAAAGTACCTAAAGATACAATTTAAAATCAGTTCATTGCCAAGTTGTTGGTTATGTGCAGACACAACATTGGTTCATCCCTTAAGTTAGATGCCTTTTTTATGCTTGAATATCAGTGTTTAGTGACTTAACAAACAAACAAACAAACAAGTCCCTGGACCGAAAAAGGCCATTTGGTGCTATATGAGATCACCAAAGATCTCAAAATATCATAACAACATGTTAAATCAGAGAGAGGCTGCATAAATTTAACATGTGCCAGAAAAAGGCATTTGGTATTAAAGCAAATATTAGTACAAAAAGATAATTTGCCGGTGAATATATAGACAAAGACCAGTTCTATTGGAATAATGTGCTCTGGACATAGATAGTGTTGCTTTGCCACAGTTAGAGCAGACATGTTTCATGCAAACCGAAGAAAGATTTTTGGGAGAGCCTCAAACCAGCCGTGAAGCACGGTGGTCAAAATGTGGTTTGGGGTTACTTCACTGCCTCAGGCCTGCTTGCAGTCATCGATTTAACAATAAATACTGCATCACATCAAAAGAGTGCTTGAAGATAATGTCCTAAATGTGAAGCTGAACCAGAGCTGGAGCATTATAACAGGAAAGCAATTCTTGGCACACCCACATATCCACCAAACTACAGCTCAAAATGAAGGTATGACTCAAATGGCTTTGTTGTGGTTGAATTTGAAATGAGCAGCCATTGGCCATGTGTCATAGACTGATGGACAATAAGGCAAAATGCAGACAAAAAGGTAGACCATAGCAAAAACAGGAAAGTATATATATATTGAAATGATTGAAACATTGAAATAATAAATTTTGTTAATTATATATATATATATATACATATATATATATATACACACACATATATATACATATATATATACATATATATATATATACATATATATATACATATTTTTTTTATTATTTATTTATTTTTTTAAACAAAGGAGCAACACTTGATGTCGCAGTTTTGACTTTTGTCTTGCTGGATACATTTTTTCAAAGTCACCTGTCTGTGCAGGACAAAAATGATCAAACTGTGGCTTTCCAGTGTTCTGTCTCAGTTCTTGCTTTTCCTTAATCTTGCCTGTGCTTTGGATTCTGCCTCAGCCTGCTCCCTGTATGCCGTTTACTTCCTAGCTTTTGTACCTGTGAGTAAAACAGGTTTTTTTTTCTTTTACAACCCATCTCACAATGATGACAAATCTACACTCAGACATAAAATTCAAATCACTTCTCTGAGCATCAGAACGAGATGAGGCACAAAGCTCCTGAGATAGACGACAGCACATAAAAACCCAAGCTCAGGACAATTCACCAGTGGAGAGTCTTCAGACTGAGAAGCTCTTTATAAAGCAGTTAGTGCACAGACTTTCTTTATTGCTTTGTGCTGTGCAGATACCGACAACAATCCACATGCATGTTCAGAATGGTTTCCAGCTCAACCACCTTATCTAAGGAAGGAAATAAGATTTATCCTGCTATCTCAGCCACGCATCTCCCTCCATGTAATCTACTTCCTGCTATCGGATGTGAACCAGTGTTCACAGTGGGGTGCAATCAATAGGCAGGCTTCGTCTTCACAGAAAGCTTGAGATGAGATGTGGCATGCTGGAGAAGAGTGGAGAGGTTTCTGGGAAGAGATGCCAGGTGGATTTGGGTGAGGAAGAAATCTCACCAGCAACCATACATGACATGTTTGTCCTATTGGAAGGTATTCCTGCCTTTCAGTTCTGTAGTGACTTTTCTGTCTTTTTTTTTTTAAGTCTCTTGCTTTGTCTCTGACACGCACATAGACAGACACACACACATACACAAAAGCCTCAGGGTAGATAATATATCTGCAGTGCACTAATGACCCTCTCGCCCAGCCTGGAGGTCTGTCAGGCACACTGCTCACGTCACTGCCAATCAGTGAGAACCTGCTGTCAGCGTGAATTTCCTTCACTTCTTGCTCATCAATCCATCCCCTGAACTCTTTGCATATCAATAACTCTGACGAAACACAGCTCGCCGCGGTTTGTCAACCAAAATCCAATTTGAAACCTTAATTACTCGGCTGGCATAAAGGTAATGAAGCGGTATTAGGTGCTGATATGAATAACCCACCTCCATCGAGCCTGACACTTTGCACAACGGTAACTAACACTCTGTCTTCGCCTGATTTGGCTTTTTGTCTGCAAAGAAGGCGATGCCAACTTGCAGCAGAAAGACATTTAGGAGAACTGCAGCCAAACTGTGATATAATTTCTCAACTGGCTCTCTACAAGTTGTCTTTCAGGGACAGAAGATGAGAGTGGGATAACTTTGTTCACATTTATAGCTGCTTCAAACTACCACAGTCAGAGCTGCGGTGCCAAAGTTGCCATCAAAGAGAGGCTTTTTTTTTTTTAAAAAAAAGGAAAATATTACAATATTACACTAATCTATGACCACAAAATGTGGCACAAGAATCTCTGAGGAATCATGTGAGAGTTTTAGTGTCTCATCTCCAAACAGCTTGTCAACTGCTGTGTGATCAGAATTGTTCATGTCTGGCTGTTGGATGCAAGCTGCCGGTGAACTTCAAATAAGGTGCTTTCATATTGGCTTTTCAAGCGCCTTCCCAAAGACAAAACTGGGGGAGCTACAAACTATTTCTGCAACATTCCTAAAAGTTGTGGCCACCTGTGCTGAAGAGAGAAAACAGGATTTGTTTGAGCTTCTTGGCTACTGCTGAGCGCAATCTATCAAATGTCTTCAAAGAAAGGCTGACTGTCAGCACTGCTGTCTGATCACTGTGTTTCACCCCCTGTATGGGAACATTCAAATTTGACTGCTGTGGAGTGGTTTTAGAAAATCTAATTTATTCCAGCTTCATTATTCCAAGTACCCCCCTAATCCCCCCCCCCCACAGCTAACCTCACAGTCACACCAGGTGAAATCCTTAATGTGTTCATTTTGTTGTCACAAATCTGCAGCAGTTTATTTCCAGTGATGTTGGCTTTGCAGACATTTTTCTAGCACTTTCACTTTGCTAAGTGGGGAAAAAATAAAATAAAATCACAGCCCATGACACTGTATGTCAGTAAGCTGTTAAACGGCTTGGCTGCTTGTTACTGCACAGTCTGTACAATATGTCAAGAACCTGCCAATAAGAACATTTGTGATAACAGGTAGTAAGGATTCCATGCTATGTTGGTCAAAGCTGTCTTTTATGCATGTTGGAAAGGACGGCTCCATCCTGCCTTGCATCAACGGATCAAGCTGCTAGTGTAATGGTGTGGGGAAGTTTTTCCTTTTTTTATGAAAGTGTACCCATCTTCTGATAGCTGCTCAAATGCATCTCAAACTGGTCTCTCGAACATGACAATGAGTTCACTTTACTCAAATGTCCACCAAATTCACCAGATCTCAGTCCAATAGAGGACCTTATGGATGTGCTGGAATGGGAATGCTATCATGTCAATATGGACCAAAGCCAAGATGAATTAAGGCACTTCTGAAGGCAAAAAGGGGTCCAACCTGGTACTAGAAAGGTGTACCTAATAATGTGTCCAGTGTTGTATCGTTTCCATGAGGATTTGCATTTTGTGCTACATTATACTAGGGCTGTAGTTGAAGTGGTAACCGGTCTATTGCCTACTCTCCAAACAAATTCTCCTTGGTCAGACTGCTGGCAGTGATACTGTGGTACCAAGATAAGGCCCAGTATCAACTACCTTTGGCAGCAAGAGGAACAAACTACTTCTGATAAATCATAGTTTTTATAACTATAATCAGGATTTATAACTCACTCAAAGTTAAGGCAACTGTTGGCTTAATGAATGTTTACTCTGAGTTAGCTTCAAACTCATTGACAGAAGAAAACTGACATTGTGGCTGCATTTTGTTCAAACAGGCAAGAAGTCAGTTTCGTGGCTGAAACAAAATGATCAATTATTAGCTACACTTGTTGAAATGATACCTAATGCATAACATCTATAGATAATATAAGAATAACTATGGGCTTGGAAATTTGATTTTTGATAATTTTAATATTTTTTGTGAATAATATTTGCACATTTATGCTTTTTTGTGTTGCTGTAAGAAAGGATATCCCCTCCACGGCCGCCTTTCAGAGTTGCTTTTTGTTAGCATACAAGCCACCAATGTTTTAGGCATTTGCTACCAAGAAATGGCCATCATTTAAAATGCTGCCCCTTACAGCCACGAAGCACACGTCACAGCCGCTGTAACATTACAACTCTCAGCAGAACCGTCCTCGGTAATGACCTCAAGCCCGCAGGCCTCCACAGTTCCCTGCCAGGCTCAATGGAGCAGAAAATAGGAAAAACAAACCAGCATAGACAGTTCTGCTAAAAAAAATAAAAATCTTATCCCAGCCCTCCATGCCCTCTCCCGGCCCCCGTCAGCTGTCCTGTCTTAATCCCCCTGCACTCCTCCTTCCATTTCATCTTCTTTTCACCTTCACTGAACTCTCAGGCATCATTCTTATCTGAAGGCTGCTCGTCCTTGTGCTCAAAGGTTGCTTGTGTCATTTCACCTGCTAATTAAGAGGAAAAGGGCAGTGTGAGCTCAGGAAATCGCTGCTTATCCTCCAAACAAATCAGCAGAGAAAGCGCAGAAGAGCCAGAGACAGAAAATTGCTCAAGATCATTGCTGTACTGCAGAGGTGGGAAGTAATGAAGTACAAATACTTTGTTACTGTACTTAAGTAGAATTTTCAGGTATCTGTACTTGAGTATTTATTTTTCTGACAGCTTTTTAATTTTACTTCTTATATTTTTACACAAATATCTGCAGTTTCTACTGACATTTTCAAAACAGGCTTGGTACTTTAGGTTTAACACATTATTTCACATCACTGCGCACCTTCAAACATCAAACCGATTTGAGCCTAAATGGAGGGAACAATATCACATAAAGACAATGGTGTACCCTTCATCATCGGGGGCTTATCACATACAAAGAGATGAAAGAGACAAAACCGTATAATTTGTGTATCATTTATAGCATTATACTAAAAGTGGACCAAAATACGGGCAATCATTATATGGCACAACAAATTCTGTAAACGGTACATCAGCATCTACAGTAGTTAGTGACACTGAAGAGGAGCGAGCATAAATGGAGTAACATGTTGTTGCAGGTAATTTCAAATGCAACGTTTCTATTAGCTCAACAAATAAAAGCAAACACACAAACTGTTTGTGTGCAGTTTGTCACAGTGTGTCTGCTAGCTGAAGGAACAGCTGCTGTATTTCCAGGGAAAGAGAAAAGAATGAGGGAGAAGTTCACTCAGAGATGGAGAAAGATGTTAGAAAGAGGAGAGGAAGAAGAGAGGTTAGATTTAAAGGTAAGGACTGCTCAGTGGCATTTGATCAACTGGAAATTTAAAGCTTTCATGTAACGTCTTCTTATAATATGTGAAGTTATGCTTTTTCATATATTCTGAAATGTTGCAAAACAAACTGAGTTATACTAACTTTGTGTCATTCAAAGGTTTCATGAAAATACTGATGTTTAGTGCAGGATAAACAGGTTAGTTTGCTGTACTGCGTGAATTTACAGTAAGGCTCTGTGTTGGACTGGTGCACAGTGGCTGTGGTGTTCACGTAGGCAACAGAAAAGCACATTGATTAGAGATTTGTATTCTCATGTAATAATATTATTTTATTATTATATTAATATAGCACAAGGTTCAGTTAGCTTTGCACAAAAATAGAAAGAACAGAAAGAGCAGAAAAGCCCATCTGGACTTCAAAGGGAAACCAGGTTCTTTACCTTTAATGCACGGTGAGTGTTCTGACCTTAAAAGTTTTGTTTTAAGTCACAGAATACCTTTTAAAAACCAGTTTGTGAAAGAAATACAAATTGGACTAAAACAAAAGACCTTTCTTCTCTTCGGCATTGTGATTACTCTTGCCTAAAGCCAAGAGCTGGTCCAGCACTCCAGAACCAGGACAAAAACCACACTGTTCCTCCTGAATCCAAGGTTTGACTAACGGACAGACTCTCCTCACCAGTACCCTGGCACAGACCTTCCAAGAGGGGCTGAGGAGTGTGATCCCTCTGTAGCTGGAGCAAAGCTCCAGTCCCCCTTCTTAAAACCAGGAGCCACCACCCCAGACCTGTGTGCAGTGCCGCAGAAGTGTGTCAACCAAGACAGACCCACAACATCCAGAGCCTTCAGGGTGAATCTCATCCATCCCTGGGGTGATGCCATGAGGTGATGTTTAACTACCTCAGTGACCTCTTCCCCAGTGATAGGAATCCTCTTTGTCCTGAGTCCTCAAAGTATTCCAAATCAGTTTTAGGTTGATCGTGGCCTCACTCACAACCAGGTTTTTGCTTGTTACCTGTCAGCTGTACCCGGAGTCCCACAGGCCAACCAAGCCCAATAGGAATCCTTCTTCAGCTTGATGGCTCCTTTCACCTCTGGTGCCCACCATCTGGTTCAGGAATGAGTGAAGATGAAGTACTCTGTAATTACTGGAATAACTGCAAATTTGTTTGATAATCTACACTCATTCCAAGGTAATAAAAAAACGGCCCTATTTTTGAGGTCCTGACTTGTACAGAGGATTAAAAAAGAGCTTGTACGTTTGCAGTGAATGGTGTACTGAACAGTTAAGACATTAAAGGTAAACAACAAGATGAGGGGTGGTTTATAGTATGTGGGCTGCACACAATGCACTGTAAGCAACAATACAGCATGTCAGACAATCCTGCTACCAGTCATTACTGAAGACAACCCATATGAAGAGTGGAAGGAGTTTTATGAGCAGCACAGATTCATACTCTGACAAAGATTGTGCATTTTAGTGAAAATTGTTACTGTCAGGTCTGAATGAATCTGGAGTATCACATTGACTTGAAGCTTCCAGCCAGTCCTAAGAATGACTTCAGAGTGAATGATGACAATAAGAAATGATTTGCAGAGTAATTTGTTTTTGGTTGTCCTGCTTTATGACACATTAAGTGATAATGCAAACTTCATCTATTTTTTTTTCATTTAAAAGTGTATGATGTCTGAATTTATAGTCCTATAAAGTACTTAATTTTGGGATGTTGCTATATGGATGGGCGGCAAATATTTTACTAAAAAAATAATCTAGAGCAGCTGATTTAAAAAGTACACACAACTATACTGTAAGACAAACCATCAAACTAGTGACGCCAAAAATTTTAAGCTAATATGCAAAGACACCTGTTGAAATAAGACAGGCCTCTGATGTAACTGAAAATAATGATTTAACTTGTGTTATTTGCAGTGGATCAAAAAGAAATCAGCTGGGTTGCTTCCCTAGATTCTGTGTGGCCAGTTATGGAGATGCCAAAGACAAGAGGTCACATTTGGTCCTCCAGTCTTCAGTATGATCAACTGCTCTCATGGCTGCTGTGAGAAGAGCTGCCAGTTTATCCTGCCGGGACTGAAGGAAAAAAAAAAAAAAAAAACAGTGTCCAGAACTGAAGCCACAGTCTGCTGCCTGTTCCTCAAATCTGGCACTGTTTAGAACTGTGAGACGGTTCAAGTGCAGGAAGTCTGTTTGTTGGATAAACAAGGATTTTCACCACAGTGTGTCTGAAATCTTTGCCAACGTAACCACTGGAGGTGGGGGAGGGAAAAAAAGCAGATCTTTGAGAAACAGATTAACCTAAGACTTAATAACGTTGTCTTTATGTTTCAAGACAACTTCACATAGTAAATTTTTTTTTTTTTTTGTCAGCTAGATATGTAATAGATTTGCATGCTGCCGCTGTGTGAACACTTACAGAACAAGAGGGGAGTGCTTTTTAGATTGAGGCGGGATCTCATTAACCCAGTTTCAGTCACGTCTTCTGCTGCCGCTGCTGCTTCTTCTTCTTCATAGAGATAGTGTCTTCAGGTTAAACCAGCTCCCCTCACTAACATGGCTGAATATTTCATGGCACTCCATTCCTCCAAATTGTACTTTCCTTCATCGTCTCAGGACACTATGGGCTAATGGACAGGAGGGAAATTCTCTGCACGTGTGTTTATGCGTTGAGAGCAGCATTAGCATTAATCCCAGTGTAACAGCTGAACAGCATGTGTAATTTAAAGCTGGGCAGATGCTAATGGATTATGAAAATTTGTATGATAAGCCCTGTGTCATTTTAGCTTTATTCCGCTGTATGGTGGTACATTAGCATAGCTTGAAAATCTAGACAGATGCACAATGAAATTCAGTGTTGAGCGCCTGGGCTGGCTGAGCCTCCACAACAGATCGATGAATAAAGATCTTCCAGCAAAGACAAACTGCTGTTTTAGACAGACAGGTCAGACTTGAATCCTCCTGATTTAAAGCACTTCTGGTTGTTATTTATCCCCTTTACATGTCAGATCACATATATATCATTTTGGTAGGCATCATGTTGTTGGTGAGTGACCTTTAGATTGCCTTAACATTCATTCATCTGAAACTGAACAAAAAATTGTCAGTTATATATGCCAGCTCCTGGCATCCCCCATGTTTGTGGAAAATCCAGGCTAAGAGCCAAAACAACTGCTTCCACAAAATAATTAGCATGCAGCAACCAATATTTAGAGCACAGAATATTTTGACAGAAAGGGCATTCCTGCTCTGCATTTCAGATCAACCACAGACAATTACTGATTTCTCACACAGGTTGGAAAAAGGTGTCTTTGTAAAGTTCAGAGATGCTCCTTCAACTTGTAATTAGCTGCTACTTTAGTAATGCTTTCCAACAGATTTATATGTGCCTTATATGCTCTAACTGAGCATCATATATGTTTTAATTGTGCTTAGTTATTAGATTAGTAATTTTTAATAAACTTTAAAGGTGTCATGCTGTGAAATATCCCTTTACACAGTGATAAAGTGAGACTAAGGGACGTCAAGTTAGTGCAGAAATTCAGAAAATGCAGTGCTACCTGAAGGTACCTGATCAGTTCAAATCATTCACAAAAAACAAAGAACAAATACACCAACACCTTTCTTTTTACTTGCGCAAGGAGGAAAAACCTCGTCCTCTGAGCTCAGCTCCCGAACCAAAGAAAGTGACCTCTCACTGAACAAAGAGGAGGTGGTCTCCTGGCTATCAGCTTCCTTGCAGCGGTTTTATTCCAGACTTTCACAGTAAAATCACGTGGGTTACATAAAACTCAGTTTACAGCATGTAATAAACAGCATTCTTGGCTCTTTCCTTACCATATATGGTAAAAGAATACTGTGGAATGTGTATACGTTACATGGTGTACGTGACTTACATGAAAGTCCGTGTCTTATATGCATCTTACATGTGTGAATGTGTATGTATGTTATATGTGTAAATGTATGAATGTGTTTCTTTCAGACTTCAAAAATAAAACAAAAAAGTAATGTAAACTTATAAAGACAGAAGATATGATAATTTCAATGTAAACAGAAGAATGTTCACACAATAATTCTAACAGTACCACAGGTACTGGAGAGACCAGACAGTGTTCATGAGCGCCATACTTAGAGACATTTTAGGGATGTTTTTGCAATTAAATGGGATGATCAAAGATGTCCAAAACACAATCAGCATCACAGAACATTTGGAACAAAAAGAGGCGACACCTCAAACACAAGACAGGCAATGGGAACATTACAGAGTACTCACTGTGTGCAAGAGTTAATATGATTTATAGTAATAGAAGCTTCTTATTCAGAAGCAGCCGCCACAATGGATGAACTTCCTGATGCAACCCTAAAGGGATTTGTGTGTCCTCCCGGGAACAAATAGGCAAATATATAAACCACTACACAATGGAGGGTCTTACAGATTTATAGCAATGCTAAATACAAAGTTCAGAAGGGCTAGGCCTAGTCACAAGAAAATCTGTTCCCCGAGTGGTTGTTGGAGGTTACTGGCTGTTGGTAGGTGAAATAGGTCACAAAGCGGGTACACCAAAAACGTGATTGTTGTGGTCACTAACGCGGTGCCATGGTCGACTATGATGGCATATTATCTGCAACCACCGAGCAGTAAAGAAACTTGAAAAAGTCCAACACAAACCAGAAACAGAGATTGTTCACCTTCAAAGTAAAAACTGTGCTTTAACCTAAAACCTAAAACCAACACATTTCACAGTTTCACTAGCACTTAGTGAGTGGTTGGCAGTTGTTAGCATTTTCTATACAAACTATGGGTGACCACAGCAATCTGCTAGTGATCAAAGCAATCACCAGGAAGTTTTTGGTGCAGCAGTTTACCTCTTTGTGACCAATTTCACCTAGTGACTGACAGCAACTGCTTGACAACTGGAGGTTGGGGAATACACACTTTTCTCTAGCGACCACTGGTTACAAGTTAGCAGACTGAACTAGGCCTACACAGCTGAGACCTTAGCAATCAATTTCATAGCGACTGCCAGCAACCACTCGCAACTGGTTGAGGTATACTAAGTTCTCCATAGCAACCGGTAATTGCCAGACAATTGCCACCTGGTCTCTAGGTCTGTGTGACTGGGGCTGAACACAGAAATAGTTCTTAACGTGAACTAGGTTCTGCTCAAGCTAAAGAACAGCTGAATACCTTACAAAGCCTGCTCCTCCAACACCCCTCCAATACTGGATCAGGATGGTCTATTTCTGTATCCAACATTCACAGCCAAATGAATCTCCAGCTCCATGAGAAGGAGCCAAGGTTAATTGTGTGTTAGTAAATGATCTCTGTGGTCTACAAATTATTAGTCAATTATTAATAAATCTTTAATAACTGGTAACTTATGCAGCTTTTGACATCATACTGCACTGAATGTATTGTAATGCGTGACACAGTTTTTGTGGCAATGTGCTGTAACGTCATTGGAGGAACTAAAACAGCTAATTTAAGTTGATCAAATGAATTTAAAATGCCATCATGATTTGACTACCTTAGAGGACTACTAAAGACAGAAAGAAAAAAAAGCATAACATTTCTGAGTGTGTGAACCAACACAGCCAATAAGGACTTTGCCCTTTTCGACAAATATGGGTGAGGTCGATGGGAAATTCATCTGAAACTAGTGATTAATGTTCAAGATTATATGATTCAAATGTACACAATAATGAGGACTATGTTATAATCCTACACCTGTGAGTCTATGTCTGTTATGACGACATAAAGTCCGTGACCTCCTGTCTCATTCTGATAAGAGCCCTTGTTGACCAGAAGAAAAATAAAACCTCGCCTTTTGCCACAGCAGCAGGTAAACATTGCATTCAGGTGCAGCTTTCTGTTCTCTAAGACTTGTTTGATTGTCTCTGAAACACTTTCTTACTGGAGACAAAAACCTGTTCACGTAGAGATTATCAGCTAGCCTAGCATTGCATTATGACAGGCTCTGTCTAACCCTGAATAAACCTGAATACTGTTCGCTTTGGAATGAGCCATGCTCACTGCTGCTAGCTGACACCTCTCTCTATATCAACAAGAAAATACATGCATTTTCCAAACTTTTATAGAATTGATTTAAGGCTCGACTATACTTTCCGTGTTCACGAGCTCAGAAATTTGTGATGTAAATTTCATCATCAGGCGGTGAGCGCGAGAGTCTGTGCGAACGTCCAAGTGTCTGCCTGTTTTTCATGACCGTGAGGACTTATCTGCAGAGAATTTACATTACAATGCACCAACTACACATGCATTCCAGGCGGCAGACTTGTCTGCAACGGAAGAGGATAATCAAGGTTTTTACTGCATCCACACAGCAGCAACTGGGCAACCACAGACAATAGAAATTTAATGAAATTTTCCAGTTTCTACACGATTGCCAAGCGGGTGGGTCCCGAGATAAATGTTTCTCAATTTTGAGGCAAGTGATTGAAGCGACTGCCAATCACCAGTGACTGACATATCGTCACCCTCTTAAAATAATGGCCTAAATGATTTTTTTCAAGTTCTTCAGAAAAGACAAAAAACTTAACCAAACAATGAAAATATGATTATTTAGACAAAAATAAAACTTTTGCTAAAATAAATTACTTAGGCCATTATTTTAAGAGGGTGATGATAAGATAAGTAGTAAATACGTTACCGGGTCATTTCGGCATTTCTAGGCAACTGAAAACTGGAATGTTGCTCCCTGTGTGGATGCACACTTGCTTTCTATTAGGCTTTAACCTTCTCTTGATGATTTATAATGTTTAATGACCCTTGGTATGTCTACAGCTTAGCTGAAATTTTAATAGCACTACTTGTGAATAACTTAGATGGAACAAAAATGTTTAAGGAGTGACCTCATTGTCACCTTAATGAACCTTTTCATGTTATCATTGCATTATCCCTACACGATCTCGGCATCTTTGGCCAATCTTATATTAATTGCTCAAACAAAAAGATTCTTTACTAGTAGCTTTTAACTGCATGTCCCAGTATAATATAGGAATAAAAGTCCACTACTACCATTCAATTATATCAAGATTAAACTGTAAAACTCAAATCCAGTTGATTTCCATTTAATTGGAGCACATTTTGTAAGTAAAATGTCAAATAATTAAATGGTAAATAACAGTTCTTCAAGTCTTAAATACCCTCATCTGTTGGTTTTCAATCACATAGTGCTTTTTAATCAGTAGATCTTTATTCATCATCATCATAGTCATTTCACAGCCCAGGTTTATTGCAGGTTTCAATTAATTCCTCACAACCATTCACGTCACTGCTGCTGGTTAAAAATATTAATGTGCACAAAATGCCAACAATGAATTTAATTAATGCCTGTGTTACATGTACACCGTGCTGCGCTGACTTTTCCACTGGCACATCCTGGTCAGCATGCTGAGTGCTGTGAAATGCTAAAATAAGGATGTAACTTGAAATAAAAGGGGGGCATTTTCAGCATGTGTGGACACTGTGTTTAGGCTCAAATGTTCCCATCATCCCACTACAGTGCCCACAGAGGCATGTGTCCACACATTCAAGGTTTATGTAGGGCGACACTGAGGCATCACTCCCTGACCAGCAATCTATTACTCAACTGAGCCCTCTCTCTCAGCACTGCCTCCAAATTACATTTCTGCTGTTGAGATGTTTTTTTCCTCCCCTCCCACATCTGCAGGGTTGTTGTTTGGACAGGTTGCCTACTGATTACCTTGATTGAACAGGGACGCGGTGCATCTCTGAGGCCACACGAGGCTATAGGCTGCATACCAAATGGACACGCAGCACACGTTTGGAGAGCTTCGGATGATAGCGCCATCAGTGAGTGGGAGGGAGGGGAAACCCCACACAGCACTGCACTACAGAGATCTGAACATTCAGTGCAGCAACTTGGAGGAGCTTTGTTTCAGCATCTCAGGCATCAGCAGTTAGTCTGAATGTAATTGTGCATCAAGCTTAAACACATTCAAGAGACAAAGAGGATATCTACAAAGGTGGAGAATCGTATCACAAAAAGGGATTTCAAGTTTCTGGGCTTTCAAGAAAACTGTAATAACATTTATTTTTAGTCCCACCTCATTCACATGTATCATTAATAGAGTGATGAAGCTTGCAATGTTAAGTATTTCATGTCTGAGAGCTTTCCCAACTGGTGAAATTAAAAGAAATGACAAACTGCACAACTGCATCAAAATAAATTCCACCATTAACACTACTGCCGTGAATTCAGCTCACTGCAGAAGTAACACTGTTTGTGTATCTCTGGTTTAATTTGGTAACAAACTACTACAAAAACCAAACCACAGACTGTATATAAAAGATGGGCATAGTCAGTGTCAATACATCCTGTCAAGCTTAGAGTTTTGGGGAACGTGGTTGTTGCTTTCCCATCAACGCATTAAATATTATTGTTACTTGATTCATACTAAATTTATTCTGCTTCCCTGTAGTTTCATGTCATCATCTCCCAAGTTCATGCTCTCCACCGTAGAGCTGAATAAAACTGTGCTTATGTCCTCTCCTAAACTTTTGGTTTCACTAGGTGTGTGTGTGTTTGTTGGTGTGTAGGGAAGTCAAGAGAGGGAGAAAAGACAGGTGAGCCATTTTACATGTAGAAAATCTTGAACACATTAATAGAAATATAGACCTAAAGAGGAAAGTTTCAGTCACCCAATGTTGTGTCTGAACGAGGTTCATCTGCTGCTCCTCTCTCTCTCTCAAGATCTCAAACCTCACACCTCATAACAGCGCTGTGAGTATCAAACACAAGTGCAACACGAGCTAGTCAGAGGCTGCAAACTAGACAGCTACACCACCTTCTTGTAGCTGTCTAGTTTGCAGCTGCTGCTTTGGAAATTCATTTCTATGGGATAATAGTTTTGTCTGTCGTCAATCAGATACAAAAGTCACACTCTGGCTCAAACTGAGTTTTAAAACAATACACAGAGGTTTTGGATTTGTAGCACACAGTCTCAGTCTGGCACATTTAGCTGCAGCCTGCAGTGTCTGACATAATAATGCATGTATGTGGGAATATATGTGCACACACACACGCACGCACCTCTATTCGGTGCCGCCAGATCTTGGAGACCTCTAATGCTGTGTGACTGCAATCCTCAGGGATTCTCTCTGCTCTGCTGGATGAGCTTTTCTGCCTTTGTGTTAAGAAATCAGGGAATCCCTACATTCGCTCGCTTCTCTCATTCTTTATTCACCCATTTGTTCCCCTCATAACCCCCCCAGTGTGTATGCTGCACGAAGGCTCGGTTATCATTAGGGAGGCACTCTCCTCAAGACTACGATAAAACAATCTCAGCTGATAACCGCACCTACTGTTTAGAGGAGTCAAATGAACCAATTTAAGGAAGCGTCACTATGACAAATTACAGCATGGCAGTATATTTTCTTACGCAGCAATGGCCTGTTTATGAAATAAATGGCAGTGTAAATTTAGCCTCTTTTTACATCCGCTTACAGGGCTTCATAATGAATAATTATGCAATATTTGAGCTTATTAGCTAAACAGTGTTGTTTAAATTTACAGCTGCTCCGAGTCTTTAAACATGTGGACGGGGTTGACAGATGAAAACGTTTGCCAGTTCTTGTCTGACTCTACTTTGTCAGTGTTAAGTAGCCACTCTGGCCAGCAGCCAACCCTGTCTGAGGTCTAATAGCCACTTGGGAAAGCCTTTTCTATTTTTACATTACACTGAATGCTAAGACTAACACTTGAGGCCAAATAACTAAAGTAAATATGATTTAATCACGGATTAGCCCACATATCTGACCTGAGGGGTAAACTCTCATTTCAATCAGTGCTTCAAATTACTTGCATTTTTCCCAATTAGTACAAACAGGTGGTGAGTTAAATAAGGAACAAGAGAGCCCTGTCAGTTATTTTAAACACATATATACTTAAAGGCTTATTTCAGTTTTAAAAATACTATTAATTGATTTCTTGTTGCCTGAATGTTTCAAAAAGTATTCCACTTCATCCTCTTGAAATCAAAAACGATTTTCCACATTTATTAACTTCTACCATATAATTAGCTCTAGAGACTAAATCACTGACGTAAAATGAGCTACACTCAAGTGAAAGCACGCTGAACATTAGGCTGATGATTAGACGAAACAAGCAATCTGAAAACATCCTTTTGGACACTCCCCCCCCCAATTTTCTGTCATTTTATAGCCCAAATAAAAACACACACATGCACACAGTCATCAGTAATTACTTATTCTCCATGGTTGAGGCCCCAAATTGATGGAATAGAAAGCTAACCAAGCATAAAATATTAATATCTAAATCCTGCATACATCCTGTTTTCTGCTGGTTGCTGAATAGAGGTTTGAAATCCTGCAGCTGACAACATTTCAACCACCAAATTGGAAGAAGTTGTTCTTATTTCTGGATCACCCACATCACCTCTGCTCATCTGAAGCAAAACCCCACCTCTGAACAGCAGAATGAGGTCAGCCTGTTTCTTTATCAGTGCAGCCAGAGTACAATGAGCACTGTGTCAGATAACCAGCCCAGCCTCCATACATTCAGCAGCATCCTGAGGCCACTGCTGTGCTTCCCTCACCTTTACTGAGACAAACCCTGGAAAGCCCTGCTGGGATATCCTGGTGACTCCGCAGACAAGGTCATCACTAATTAGAGTAAAACTCGGTTTATTATGATCATAATATGAATATGAATAAGAACGCAACAGCGTTAAAACGGTCACCTCTTGTCACATCAAATCCAGCTGATCATTTGATCTGAACACGCACTGTTTGCGCTTCATATATGTTTCATATCATCTTTTATACCTTTTCGGTTGGCTGGAACAAGTTAAGCAGTGCAACACATTGTCAACAGGTTATTACATGAACGAACAGGTAAATCTACCGTCGAAATCAGCGGAATGCAAGAAGCAAAATATTAGCTTTTTGCTGCAATGCACCTGCCCAAACGCGCCTAACTTTAGGTAGGAAGCGGGCTGTCTGGACCCACTGATGTGTGCTCAGTCCTCTGAGGTCGTGGTCGTGATGGTGGTCGGAGAGCCCCCACTTCCTCCCCGCAAAACAAGGAAAAGACACAAATAAAAAATAAAAAAAACATCAGGAACTGCAAACAAGCGGCACCAGCTGGCCATATGTGCCGTACGCAAGAGGAAACACGCCGGTGTTTGGCGTCCCGGAATGCTGCCGGCTGACCTGCAGAGCGTCGGTGTCTTACCTGGTGGCTGCGGACAGCGGTGAGGGATCGGCGGGGGGAGCACGGCAGGCTGCGGAGTCAGCCCGGGAATCCTGAACAGTGTGAGAGCGTGTCGGTGCGCCTAAGCACCGTCTGAAGGCAGAGATCCACAGCCAGGGTGTTCCCGACAGGAGGGGGCGTGGTGTGTGTGTGTGTGTGTTTGTATGTGTGTGTGTGAGTGAGTAGAGAGAGAGAGAGAGAGAGAGAGAGAGAGAGAGAGAGAGAGAGAGAGAAACAAATGTTTTTTTTTCTGACAATGCGACATTTATTTTTTTGCTCTTATTGTCTGTAAAATAAACTTTAAAGGACAGTTCGTTTCAAAAAGGGCACACTGCACTGCAGCTCTAGGCTGATGGGAACTCCCTGTTGTCACTGGTAGTACATTATGTATCATGGATTTCCCTGCTGACATCCTCTGGGAGTCTGTATTTCTGTGGTAATTGTTGCAGGAGATGCCAGCTCTGCTGTAGAGGGACTGTTTATTTACTAGTCTCATAGAAAACAAAGAAAGAAAGAAAAAGGTTGATTATTTTTGGATTAAACACACAAAGGAATATTAACAAGATACACAACTTGTTTATGTCTGTGTGCTGAGGAGAGTTTCTGGTTACTATTAAAACGCCAAACGCAATCTGACTAATCTATTAACACAGCAACAGCTGTATTTTTCACTCACAGTGCGGGCTGCAAAAAGGAAAAGAACTCTTGAATTTAGTAACTCAGGGCAGACATTCAATTTTACTGGGAAGTGACTTGGCATTTAGAAGGAGCTTCTCCAGAAGTCTGTAATGTGCTGTGGGTAGATACAGCTCTCTAGGGGGTAGGCCTAAGAGGAAAACACCAGGAACTTTTTTTCAATTTTTAATTTAAATATTCCACCAAGTTCCTTGGAAATGCATGTCCATAGTTCCCCTATCAGTATGGCACTTAATTAACATTACATTACCTTTAAATAAGTCCTCAAGTACATGAATCTCCCCTGTCCTGCCATTAAGAGAACAGACATGTGTCACTACCAGCAGGAAAGTCAGGATTCTCTTGTGCAAGTTTCACAGAGTCCTCTTTCACACACCTGAACATCACATCACAACACAACACAACAGCCCTTTTCAGGTCATGCCCCACCTTCTTAAAAGTGATATGGTCAGAACTTTGACTTTGCCACAAAAAACTCAAGTATTAATCTTTTTCAATCAGTCTCTCATCAGTTGACTTGAGTCTTGTTTTGACACACAAACTCTCTTCAGCATCAGTTCACAGACTGCTGTCCTGATATTCTCCTGTTAAATTATCATCATACAATTTTGAATGTATTGTTCTGTCTGTGATTGCAAGGCATCCAGGCCCTGAGGTACCAAGTTTTCCTTCACAGTTGTAATGTTTCCAGCCCCTTGTTGAATCTGTGCCAACCCAGTGCAACAAAGGTGTGCCTAACAATATGAATACATACAGCGTATGTTTCAGACTCAGAAGGTACATCATCTTTTACATACAGCGTATGGTTGTGAGCAGCTTCATGTAGAATATATTTTTTTTCTTTTGTTTTGCAGCCGCCAACCAGAAAAGCGTCCAGCTAACATCACCAGGGACAGGAACCCAATTAATGTTTACACCTTGTTATTCTGTTATTATTATGTATATTTGATAAGTCCTGGTCATCCTAAAGGCTTCATATATTGTTTTCTCCTCTTGTGTTTTTATGATACAAACAAAATTGCCATTGCCGTTCTGTATAGTGTTTGTGGCATGGGTCTAAAATGCTTTTGTAATGTCTGAATGGAGCCACAGCGAGGCGACACAATGAAAACTAAGTCCCGCTTCAGGCTGTGGGTCAGACTCTTTTCTTTGCTCTTTATCTGTGAACAAGAGGAACAATAACAGCTGACACACCGGCAACCACAAAGAGGGCAGACAGCAGTATTATCTGTGACAGCAGCGATGGAGGAGTATAACTCTGGAGAGGAGGTACAGCTTTTTTTAAAAAAATTTTTTTAATCAGGTTCATCCAAAGGTCCGCAGCCCACATTACGCTTACAGTCTGTTAGTTGAGTCAGCTAGCTGCTAACCTAGCCTGTGAGCGGAACACGTCCACCGGGGTGTGGTTCACTTATCAGATTTATTTATGATGATAACGCTTTATTTAATTCACTTCAACAATGTCTGTCAGTTACTTTGCTAATTAGAGAAACCGTGGGGCCGTGTTTATGCCACCCAGTAATCGAAATAACTCGACAAAGTCGCTCATAATAGTGTGTTGTTTTCATCCTAAAATGCAGTAACGATGGTTTATCTGTGAAGTACGTTTCTGTGAGACAGTTGTTGGAAAAGTATTCAAACCAATTCTAAAATATTACCACCAGCTAATTTTGCACTCTGTGGTCACTTCATTAGGTACACCTTGGTAGTACAGGTGTTCAGAACTACCTTCATTCTTCGAGGCACAGATTCAACAAGGTGCTGGAAACATTCCTCACAGATTTTGGTCCATGTTCAGTTTCCTGTTCTTAGCTGTCAGGAGAGGCATTCCACTACTTCTGCTACTGTTTTCCATCTGCTTCAAGGTTTGACTTGTCCTACCTTCAGAGACAGCTGCTTGCTTGGTTGTAACATTTGAGTTACTGTTGCCTTTCAGTCAGCTCAAGGCAATCTGTCCATTCTCCTTTTAAGTCTGGTATCAACAAAGTATCTTCACCCAGAGAGCTGCTGCTCACTGATTGTTTAACTTTTTGCCAGACCACTTTTCAAGAGTCATTTAAATCACTTTTCTTCTCCATTCTGATGCTCTGATTGAACTTCAGCAGGGCATGTTGACCATGCCTACCTAAAGGAGTTGCTGCCATGTTATTGGTTGATTAGATATGCCCTTTGATGAGCAGTTTACATAATAAACTGGGCTGTGAATGCTGGTATAAAAGGCATCACGTAAGTGTAATGGAGTAAACAGATCAGTATTTCCTTCTGAAATGTTGCAAAGAGGATTTAAGATTATATCAAAGTTATAGGTAGTAGGAATGCACCACATGTGGCCGAAACATCTCTTTCAGCTGATGTCAACTTTTCTCACTTCTTTTTGCCATGGTTTGTATGTTCTAGCTGTGTACCTCGTTTATACCTAGTAAGAACACTTAGCTCCTTTGGCAGAGTGTCCTCTCTCCTCCAGGTGCATTGTAGGAATTGAGACATCCTTCATTGTGGCAAACTGGCATAGCTTTCCAGGTCACGCGCAGGAGGAGAGGACACACAAATTAGAGGAACGAGAAAAGCCTTAGGTCATCTGATATGGTCGCAAATCTACATTACACAAAGCTAATAAATAATAAATAAAGGCAATAAATGCTCTGCTGTACAGGCAGAAAGTGCTGTAGGACAAGACCTTCATGTGCTCATAAAAATAAAATAAAGAGTTATTAGTCACTTCCAGAGGTGAGGGCAAGCTGACAGATGTTAAGCCATAACATTTTGCCACATATATTGAAAGTTTCAAGAACAAAAAAAAAAAAAAAACACACACACAAAACATGAGCACTTGTTTGTAGTGATCACTAGTCATTCTTTTATCTTATCTTTATGTTTTTGTGTACCTTGTTTAGAAAATACACCACCATAAAAAATTCTTGAAGTGTGCAGTTAAAAAAAACACACACACCTACCTGCACTTTGGTGCCGAGTTTTGCTGTCATTTATTTATGACCCCTTCTGTTTCAGATGATTTTGACCCAGGTAAAAATGACATCTTTCATATGCTTTTCCCAAAATGCACTATTTGAAGTTTTCTGCAGGGAATTTTCATGTAGCTCTCACATGCACTGGAAAAAATTAAGGTGAATTAAAAAGGGAAAATTTTCAACCTGCCCTGTGTACCTTGAGGGCCTTTAATAAGGATGGTTTCATAGTGTGAAGGTCAGTTTTTGTGTTACTGGATTAAATATGCAAAAACTATTGCACAAACAAAATCTGCTAATGCTCAGGGGCATCAGGTGGAAGTCCATACAATAACCCTGTTTCTCCTTATTTCTTTTTAAACTGATCCTGCAGGTGGTCTTCAATCCTGACGAGACTAGTATCTCAGTAAAAGAGGTATGCTTTAATCCTTGGAAACATTCATAATAAACAGTGTTTCAGATGCAATGAGATTAGAAGACTTCCTTTTCACTGTTTGTGTCTCAGTGCATTGAAGGCGTCATCGGTGGAGCAGATTATAACCAGAGTAAAATCAACCAGTGGACGGCCAGTATAGTGGAGCATTCGCTGACTCACTTAGTGAAGCAAGGGCGGCCGTTCAAATACATAGGTGAGTCAGTCACTGTTTACAATAACATGAGTTTCCAGGACATCCTGCTCACCTGTGGTGTTTGTGTGTGAAGGTAAGCAGTTGTTTATAACCCTGGACTTTGATCTGTCGCAGTGAACTGTACGATCATGCAGAAGAGCGGCGCTGGGCTCCACACAGCCAATTCCTGCTACTGGGACACAGCCACTGACGGTGAGACACTCACTAACAACTCTTTCCAAAAAAAAAAAGTGAGGGTACGCATTGTAAAATGTAAAATTAAAAAAAAAAAGCAAAACATCATTTCAAAATCATTTAAACCCAGTATATAACACAGTGATAACTCATCAGTGATGCACCACATTTCTACTCCACATCCAAGAGGAGAAAATAACAGTCCAAAAAAGTTATTGAACAGTATAAAATAAAGGAGAAATAAAACGCTTGTATTGTTATTAAAATATATATATATATATGGTCAGACCTGCACAAACCTGCCTGCTAGTGGATGTAATCATAATGAAACTGAAATACACAGTAATGATTATTACTCCCTGATCTATCTCTATCTAGTATGGAGATGGAATGCAGTTGCTGCATGGAAGAGGTAACATGGAAAACAGGATAAGTTAAAGGCTTAGTTTCCCAGACATGGATTAAACCTAATCCTAGAAAACTTTGATGATGATTGACATTTTATTATCTTCTCCGTGTACCTTGGAAGTAGGTGAAGTTGTGCCAGAAACCTCTTCTTTTACCGTAGCTGCCGGGTCTGTATAATGTATGTCAAACGATGCTGTCTCTCTTCGTTTTGTTACGTTCAAAAGTTTTAAAAAGAGCAAATTGTTCTTGCTATGATCTGTTAAGATATTTGTGGGAAACTTGTTATTGTAACACTATACCAATTGTGACCTGTCACTTCAGCCTTGACACATATAAAAATGTGATGTTACTCTCATGATTTGAATCAAGGACCTTCTTGCTAAAAGGCAACAGTGCCTGCAATACCCATTCTGGAGCTATAATTATAGAAATAATAAAATTTATTATTAGTGATATTAGGTGTGCTAACCAATCAATCATCACTAAATATGCTAAATATGATGACTACACTAAGTTACCTATTGTACACATTTTACTCAGCATCCTGGCCTGACTGTGGTCCTGCAGTAGTTGTTGGTCAGTCCTCCTGCCCACAAACCATAAAAATCACCATAAAAACATTATGCATTTCAAGTGTGATTTGCAGTAATTTCTCCTGCTTGTCTGTGGTTTTTAGGAAGCTGTACTGTCAGGTGGGAGAACCGCACCATGTACTGCGTGGTCAGTGTGTTTGCTGTGGCTGTGGCGCTGTGATAGCTGAGCATCCTTGCACCCACCTCCCTGTCTTCGAACAAGCTGTGCTTTAAATGACAGTGAAGATCCTCTGATTATACCCTCTGGTAGACGCTGACCTACAAGTATCTATTTCTCCCCGCGGGCAGGAACAACAGTTTTGGTTTGAGAGTCGGCAGCCTGTGGATATGTGCGAGTTTGACTCGAGTTTGGTCTGGACTGGAGTCATAATCACCTGTTGGAGTACCCTGTTTAAAAAAAAAAAAAAAATACTCAGGCATTTCCTTTGGCCCACAAGTACCACATGTTGACTATATTTTAAGAATTTTTCCCCAATGTGTAAAATTGGTGTCTGCTGCACTCACAACCTGATGGAAATGTCAGGTTGTGAGTGCAGCAGGAAGTTTGTATCTCATTGGGTGGTTTCCTGTTGAATTTAGTGCTGATGTTCATGCATCCCTCAGGAAAAACAATGTTAATGTTAACTTGTCTAATGTTTTAATTGATGACATTCCGTCAGTCTCAGCTGTGCTTTGTGCTGCTAATTAGTAAATGTTAGCATTCTAAACAGTCTCTAATAAAACTGAACTGTGGCTACAAGAAGTTTCTTATATTAGAAAAGCTGTGTTTAACTAAGTAGTGCCACTACAGTCTTTGTGTTTCTACTAGTCTAAATTGATATTTTAATAACTTTATTAAATTGTTTAGACAGGGCTGTGTGTATTCATGTGATGCATTTTATGGTCATTCCCCGTAACCAGGAATAATTTCTTTATCTGTACAAAGACCACAGCTCTTCTGTATAATTGTTAATTAAGGCTATTTTTGTTGAATTCTGTCCAGTGAAGTCATTAAATGTGTTCCACGGTCTGTTGTTTTTGTAATTCAGTGAGTATTGATAAAGGGGCTGGAGTTTGGGTCGTATACTGAAAAAATCCCTCCTAAATATTTTCCTTATCACTTTTTCCTGACACCAGTAGAAAATGTAATGAGATCACAATGGACAAATGGAAGTGGCAGTCATAATGTTTTAATATCTTGCTTAGAACATTGTGTAGGCATTTGTGGCATAGCTGTGGAGTTGTTCAGCTCATGCCTAGATCAGAGAAATTTTTGTGTTAGTCTAAATCAGTGGTTCCCAAAGTGTGGACCTGCACGGGGGCCTCGGTAAAAGAAATTCAGTTTGTAATTGCTCACAAGTAGGCGTAGTTACACATTTATTTAAATGTATTTATTTATATAAAAAGTGAATGAAAATGGTAATAGGAGGTGTTTAGTTTGTGATATTGTGATTTACTCTGACCTAAATTTAATGCTCTTGTACTGAAATTTGTGTCCCAGTGGTAGTTGACTTTGGGAATCACTGGCCTAAATGATTTCAGATCTTCCTGTGCTCCACTGTCCGACAGGGTTTTGTACTCGGGCCTCTGCTATTGTCTCTCAGTTCCATTCTCAGAAAGCACAAAATTGCTTTCCATTGTTAGGCTGCAAATATTCAGGTGCCCCTAAAACAGAAGGATGCAAACTTTAACTTGAGTGACTTGAGGAGCTAAAACTCTGGATGATTCTAAACTTCCTAAATTTGAATGAAAAGAAGACAGGTAATTGTTTTTGGTCCTGGTGTCACTGATGGGTCTTCTATGGAAATCTGCCCTCTGGCACAGTATGGAAAGACTACTGTCCCAAACTTCAGTTTTAGGATGGACAGTTTTTTAGGCTGGACGCTCAGATCCATGCAGTGAAATCCAGCTTCTTTCAGCTAAAATAACTGATGAAGATAAAAAAAATTGAAAAAAATTCTGTCGAAAGATCACTTTAAAACAGTGATCCATCCTTTATCACAACTCGGTTGGATTACTGTAATTGTTTCTATGTTGGCGTTAGCCAGTCATCCCTGTCTCATCTTCAGCTGGTGCAAAATACTGCCGCATATTACTCCTGTTTTATCCTCACTGCACTGGCTGCCTTTTCATTTTAGAGTTCATTTTGAATTTATTTCTAGGCTCAGTGCTTTATAAATAACGTTGGCTACTCAACTACATAACTGAAGTATTGCTGTGGTATGCTACTTTCTATTTCTACTCCACTATATATATCTTGAGTTACTGCTCATTTCTTTATATTTTGCTAGGAAATAAGTGCAATGATTTACTGAAACATGTGCAAACATACATGGAAATATAGTACATAAAGCAAAACAGTTTGTTCAATAACTAACAAGCTTGAAAGTCAATATTTGGTATGAACACCTTTATTATTCACACAGCCTGAACTCTCTGAGGCAGCTTTCTTGCAGTTTCTTTAAGTGGTCTTCAGGAACAGTTCTCCAGGCTTCTTGAAGGACATTCAAAGCTCTTCTTTGGATGTTGGCTGCCTTTTGTCATGATGAGCCCACACTGCTTCAATAATGTTGAAGTCTGGGCTCTGGGGAGGCCAGTCCATGGCTGATAGTGCTCCATTGTGTGTTTTTCTATCCAGGTATGCTTTTACTGTGTTGGCAGCATAATGAGTTCTTTTACTTTAGGTACCAAATATAGTTTGTACTATTACTTAAGCAGGATGAGTTTTACTTCATTAGAGTCTAATGACTTGTTTGACATAAGCCTGAAAATTATGCCCAGTATTTAAATGTCAATTTTCTTTTTATTTCCGATTAAATATTATGATTTCCTGTCTGTCCCCCCTGGCACCCCACTGGAAAAAAAGCCTTTCATTTCATAAAGGGTGCTCCGGTGTATCCTTTGCTAAAGTAGGTAATTAAGGAAGCACTGAAGCACCTTTCCTCTGGATTAAGAGCATCCCACTAGTCACACAGATCACTTCCAGGTCACTTAGTCACAGTTAGTCAAGATGGAGCAAAATTGACTATTCATCTGCAGCCAGGAATTAAAGTTAAAGCAGGCAGATGTGAGTTGTTACTACTTTGCAGTTTCATTGATCAACCACTAGAGGTCAGCATAGATTAGCATGGAGTCAGATAAAAATAATGCAAGACAGTATTCACATATAAATATAAATTTAATTTCTTTCTTTTTAAAGTAGGACTTAATCTTTTCAATGCCTCTTCTTGTGTCTCTACATGTTTGATGTGTATATTAAGTCTTATTTTTTTGGCTTAAATGGTGCTTTTCTAATTTGTATAAAGACAAGGAGCATTCATGTGATTCCCGAGGTCGTCATCACTCTGCAGTCACATTGCAAAAAGGAGTTAGTGCAAAATCAACCACACTGACATTCTCTCTCTTACACATATGTGCAATAGTACATTAAAGGTTGAAAATGAGAATAAATATTTTAAGAGTTCCAAACACAGACTCTTTTTTCAGTTAGATACAATAAATGTTTTGTGTGTACTCTGTGTAAATATTCCAATTAATGAGACAGACACAGAGCTGACAGACATAATAGGCTTAAACAAGAAAAAAAAAAAAACCCGCAAATACATCCAAACAAAGCATATCACATCACTGCAGCTGCTCCTGCTGCTCGACAGCTGAACCAAAACCACCAAAGTCCTTTTTTTTTTTTGGGAAACGTGCAAAAAACCCCAAAAAAAAAACACATTAGGAACGTCCGTGCTTTACAGTAACATGTTTGGTGATGGAGCAGGCTCTTTTATAATGTGTGGAGATTAACATCTCATCATCAAACACAAGCACATCACGGAAGCAGCACGTATTAATTGTAAAGCTCTTATCAAGGAGTACAAAAGCACGACTGCAGCCATAAAACTAGCGAGGGCACACTCTCCCCCTCCTCCTCCTCTGCAGAATAACAGTTACACCTCGTCTGAGGCTTCACACATGCACGCCTCCATGCCAAAGAGACACTAAATACAATCACTTCAAATGCATGGCTCCTTGTGATCAGTAATGCAGCATATAAGTGGACAGTCTAAAGAAGAAAGTAAGGTGATAGTGCCTGTGGGTTTTTCTTGGTTTTAAAGGCTGCAGGATGAATTGTTAGCACGTAGTCTGATAAGAAGGCTGCACGTTTACACCAGGGACAGCTCTCACATTAAGGACACATTTGCTTCATGTTGAACTGAGATGGATGCATGAGCTCAAAGAGGGATCCATGTGGCACTTAGAAGGTTAAAGAAGGTTAGATAATGTCCTCTGAATGGCACGTCAGAACAACTGTGATGCTTTAAGCGATGCAGGGTACACCACAGCTAATGTTGCCATTTATGCCACCTCCTACATTGTTGTCCATTTCGTTAGGCGTGTCGAAGGTGGTGTCATTGAGCACGTCGTATGTTGTGTCATTAGGCATGTCGTCTGTGCTGTCGCTGACTGTGTCGTGGTGCTGCTGGCTGGCTGGCTCTTTTTGTGCAGACAGACCTGGGGGCTCCTTTTCTATGGGTCGGTTCTGTGAAGAGGCAGAGTTGCACACCAGGCAGAGAAAAGAGGAGCAATCCCAGAGACCCTGGGTCATGCTGGAGGAGAAGAGCCTCCGACACGGGTGGCAGAATTGGTAGAAGACCAGCATGAAGAAGATGGCGATGGCGTAGGCTACCAGCAGCTGCAGCACCAGCAGCGGGGCACAGATGAACTTGTAGATGTCAGTTTTATAGATGTACCACAGCAACAGCAGTGTGGCATTTTCCACAAAACGCATCATATAGTACACAGCCATGCGATACCAGTTCTGGGACTTATTGATGAGGTCTGGGTCACTGAGTTTCACCTGCACAGCGGACCAGCAGAACATGTTGATGCCAGCGTAGAGGAAGGTGAGCATGCAAAGCACGATGGTGGTTCCCACCCTGGTCAGAGTTTTTTCTATATTCTCGGGGAAAGGAGAGTGGCTCTGCCAGAACAGGATCCAGGGGTAGAGGAAGAAAACGAGGAAGTTCAGCAGAACCACCGGCAGGACCCAAAGCTGAAGCACAGAGCTGAACAGGACCAGAACCACCACGCGAGTGGCAATCTCAAAGCTTCTCCACAGGAAAATGCAAACATAAGCCATAGGCCGGACGTCCACTTCATAGTCATCATATTTGATCTTAATGGCCAAGATGTTGCAGCGCAGCGCTCCATACACAATAGACAGGAGGGAGATCACCATTAATGTACCTGGCATGGAGAGAGAGACACAAAAGGATATTTTAAAAAAACAGTTGCAAAAAACAAAATAAACAAATCTGCTTATAAATCTTTGAAAGTATGTCTCTAGTTTGGAGATACTTTGCACTTCATTCCATTTGAAAGCTGCTTGGTACCTGAAAAACTGTTCTACCAAGGTGAGTGTGTACATGAGGCACTGAGTTACCAGATTTATCTGAGAGAAGAGATGTGAGGTAGAAGGGTCTATAGAGCTTTACACTCTACTGGGGGAAAAGGAGAATATCAGCGTAACATACACTCACCAGCTACTTAGTTAAGCACACCAGTTCAACTGCTCATTTATATAAACATCTAATCAGCCAGTCACATGGAAGCAACTCAGCTCATTTAGGCATGTATACATGATCAAAACCACCTGTTGAAGTTCAAACCAAGCATCAGAATGGGGAAGAAAGGTGACTTTGAATGTAGTAACGGCTGTTGGTGCCACATGGCCTGGCGTGAGTATTTCAGAAACTGCTGATCTGCTGGATCTTCCAACACAACCATCTCTAGGGTTACAGAGAATGGCCAGAACAAGAGAAAATATCCAGTGAGCTTCAGTTCTCTGGGTCAAAATGCCTTGTTGATGCCAGAGGTCAGAGGAGAATGACCCGACTGCTTTGAGAGCAGGAGAAAGCAGCACTACTCAAATAACAACTTGTTAAAGCAAAGTTTTGCAGAAGAGCATTTATTAATGGACAATATTGTGAACCTTGAAGAAGATGGACTATAGCAGGGGAAGAAGACCACACTGAGTGCCACTTCTGTCAGCTAAGAACAGGAAACTGGACTCTCACTAAAACTGAACAATAGAAGGTTGTAAAAATGCTGTCTAGTCTGATGTGTCAATTTCTGCTGCGACATTCAAATGGTAGGTTCAGAATTTGGCATGGATCTGTACTGCCTTGCATCAGCTGTTCAGGGTGGTGATGGTGTGGGGGATATTTTCTTGGCAAACTTTGGCCCCCTTAGCAACAACTGAGCATTGTTTAAACACCACAACCAACCTAAGTATTATTGCTGACCATGTCCATCCCTTTATGACCACAGTGTACTCATCTTCTGATGGCTGCTTCCAGCAGGATAACACACCATCCCATAAAGCTCAAATAATCTCAAACTGGTTTCTTGAACATGGCAGTGAGTTAACTGTACTCAAATGGCTTCCACAGTCAACAGATCTCAGTCCAATAGAGCACCTTATGGATGTGGTGGTACGCAAGGTTCACATTACATTTGTGCAGACAACAAATCTGCAGTAACTGTGTGATGCTATCTTGTCAATATGGACCAGACTTTCTGAGGAATGTTTACTGAATGTTGAATCTATAGCATGAAGAATTAAAGCAGTTTTAAAGGCAAAAGGGGGTCCAACCTGACTAGGTGTACCTAATATAGTGGCTGTGAGCATATAAATAAACAGGACATAACCTGAGATGGCCTTTTCATCGTGGCTGTAGGGAAGTCCATCCAACCTTTGCATACAGAGAACAATGATGACTATGAAACTTGTCACACAGTGTAAACACCGTAGTGATGTTGGGGCTCTAAGACAGAACGTCTCATTCATCAAGGACAGACATGATGGGTCACTGCACACTCGTTTCACGGCTGGAAGAAGACAGACATCCTGTACATAATTCTATACAAGAAGCCTGATTTTTAGTCAGATGTTGAATGCGAATCTTAAGTGCTGTCAGAACTACTATACTCAAGAACGGTAATAATTAGTTTATTACAGGATAGACTGAGTCACAGAAAGAAGTGGATGATAATACCAAATACTTGGCCTGTTATATAAGTAAAACTAATCTGTGATCACGGATTGCTTATTGGAACAAATCCAAAGCAGACTGAAGGTGAGTTGGTGCCTGGCCCGCAGCAGAGCTCAGGTAATTTAAAATGTTATCATCAGCAAAAAATAGACCTTGAAGTATTGATTAGTAATCGTTATATATAATGGATCCTTTTTCACCCAGTTTCTGGTGGTGAGATTGCTTGACTGAACACCATTAATCAATAAGGATGTCATTGCTTAAAGGGCAGGTTCACACTAATCTGTCCCCCAGGAGTCTAGCATTTTTTTCATTTTTTTAAAAACTAAATTTGAGGTCTTTTTTATTCTGTCTATCTTTTAAACTTTCCTCCACTAGGTGCATAGTAATAAAGTAACAAAGCATGAAGCAGGGACAGGCCTCTAAACATATACAAACCTAAAGTGTTAAATTATTTCTCTATTTAGAAACTCAAAATGTAAAAGGAAGATAAACACATCACAGTTTAATTACAGTACATGCGGCATAATTTTACCATTGTTTGAAAACAGGCAGGAAAGATATTTATCCTCTCATTTAAGACTGGCACATTCAGGGTGTCAGACAAAATAAGACTTGGATATTTATAAAATATTTTATTTTGACCTAATTTCAGATGTCCTAGTTGGACTGTTTGAACCCTTTACTAAATTCCTCTCAGGAAACTAGGAATAGACCTGCTTAACCTCCACCCCAACACACACACACACACACACTCACACACACACACACACGCACACACTAACACACACACACACAGTTGGCAAACCGAAATCACCATTTTCCATCCTCAGTATCAGAGAGGCGGTTATATAACACCACTTTGACTCATGAAAACATCCATTCGCTTATTTCCAATATGGCACTTAGC
Organism: Pterophyllum scalare; assembly: GCA_024447675.2. Classification (NCBI taxonomy): domain Eukaryota; kingdom Metazoa; phylum Chordata; class Actinopteri; order Cichliformes; family Cichlidae; genus Pterophyllum; species Pterophyllum scalare. The sequence continues at coordinate 118,338 of JAMQGT020002272.1, read as the reverse complement.
TGATCAGCCCACATTGTAGAGGACCTGTGACAGACTCTTAGCGGAGCTGGATGGATGGATGATCCATAAAATTTTCTAGTCCCACACACACACACACACACACACACACACACACACACACACACACTCTTACAGCACATATTCTCCCCTCACCTCTTCCGATGGACACCCCCCTTTGCAGGACGCAGATGTAGAGCTGCAGGGTGAGCTGGGGGGCCGATCCCAGGAAGGCCTGAACGACAGAGGTGCGGGCGAAGGCCGCTCTGTGCGTAAACAGTTTCCCCTCTGCCTGCCCGACCTGCCGCTCCACCTCCTCTGCCTGACCCCTGCGGGGCATCTGCTTCTTTCTAGTGATGCTGACATAAGGCTCCTCCACACGGCCCACACTGCCGTAGATGCAGAAGGCCTCGAGACACCTGAAACAGGAGATGAATGCGTGTCCATCTGATAGGCGTTGAGATGTGCAAGTTGCATATATTGTATTGGTAACTGACTCATTAACAGCCCACTAGTCTAATGTGTCAACGTGGTGTGGTAAAGATAAATGAATTGTGATCACATTTTAATGGCCAGTTTCCTACATTTTGCATTGTGCTGGTTTTACTCTACAGAAAATGAAGGTATTCAGAACTGAAATTTTATGAATAATACATAAAGTTTATTACTATTAATAATATGTATAGTTTAAAAATACATATAACTTATTAATGAATCTTCTGAGCATTAATTCCATGCTTGGGGCACAGAATTATGAGCAGCTGCAGAAGTCCAAACAGCCAGGGGGTAATTTGCAAATCAGCCTCATTTGGCTATTTATCATCTGTGTCAAATGAGGCCTCAATGACAGGCCAGAGTCAGTTATTTGCAAATGCGATTCTAAAAACACTGAAGTGCAGAGCGAGGGCAAAGCGCCAGAGGTTGAGGCAGTGCTGTCCTTGTCAAGCAGCACTGATGCAAAGCCAATAAACAGCAAGTCACAAGGATTTAAGCCACAGGGGGGCTCAGGGACACACCGTTTATCAGCATGACTTACACTGGACAGACGTGCTTAGTGAACGCGTCACTAACTTAGTAAAAATGAACGATGCCATTCAAGGGTGAAGATCAGTCTCACAGTCCATCTCTGCAGAGCTCAGCATGTTGTTAGTGCATCCGCTCAGTTTATTAGGAACACCTGTAAACTCATGCAGCGAGTGTGATCACAGTGCCAGCATACTGGTTTAAGTATTTTTAAAACTGACAGTCTCTTGGGATTTTCATGACAGATGTCTCTAGAGTTTACTCAGGATGTTGAAAAACAGCAAAAAAAAAACCCCCAAAAAAACAAAAAACAAAAAAAAAACCCCATCCTGTGAGCAGAAGTGCTGCAGATGGAAATGTCAAAATGGTCAGGCTGGTTGGAGCTGAGAGAAAGGTTACGGCGACTTAGATAACCACTCTTTAACTGCTGAGCAGAACAGCATCATCTTATGGCAAACAAGTCCAATCCTGAGATGGAAATAAAAATTGTCAGCTGAATAATGGTGATGTGGGGGGTGTCATCTTGGCACACTTTAGGCCTTTTAATATGAATCAGCCACTGTTCTAATGCCACAGCCTATTTCAGTGTTATTACTGGACATTTGCACCCCTTTATAGCCACAGTTCAGCATGTTCTCATGGCTGCATCCAGCATGTCACAAAGCAAAAGCGATTCAGTTTCACTATGAACATTATGATGAGTTTAGTGGGTTTTAATGACTTGTCTAGCTACCAGATCTGAGTCCTGCACAACACCTTAAAGATAAGGTAGATGAGTATTTGCTCTGTTTTAGCACTGTCTTTGGTCTCCACCAACTGCTTAGGAAAATGTGGAACATACCTGCTTCAGGTTCATTATTAAAAGTGAAGCATTTCACACTTTTATTGTGACTTTTTTGTTACAGATGTAGCACTTATAATCACAATTTTTATATTAACCCTGCAACACCAAGAACATCATATTTGATACATGAGTTTTTGAGATCTCTACATCATCAGTGTGACTTTTTTTTCACCCTGAAAAACCTGGAGGCATAAACATATTTTTTAAGGTCCATTGTGCTAATAATTTTACATTCGCTCGTGTAAAAATCTCTCATTTATGAATATGCATTATTTTAAAAAAGCTTTTACCCTTGTTTAAGTTGAATTATTTAAAACTTCAGATTAAAGGCCAACGTGGACTTCTGTTATTTTGACAAACTACTCTTCAGCAACACTTTCGTGTTAAACACATTAAAGAGCACTTCTCTTTAGAGCAGCAACAGAAGAAGGAATGATCACACCAAGTGGAGACTTCTGAGAAAGGCTACAATAGGCTTCTATGATAAAGACTCATTTTAAGACATCAGAGATGTTGTTTTGGGTAGTTAAGAGGAGGAAGTGCTGCTGTGCTGTCTGCAGCAGAGAGAGACATTCCCTGCTCTGCTGTCAGAGATAAGAAGCCAGTAGCGACATGTGCTATTCTTAGATCTGCTCTTCACTGAGGAAAGAGGTAGAGGTCTGAACAGTAATCATCCGAATGCACAATGGAGGGTAAACAAGCTGTGTAGATTAGGGCCACAGAGGCCACTGCTGAGGAAAAACGACAAGCGATGAGAGGAAACTGAGTCATAAATATGTAAGTGTCAATCAAGGGAGGGTTGCTCAGTGTGACTGTATTCACAAGCTGAATCACGAGGAGGCATAATTACTGTATGTATGGCTGCAGATAACTCTTATTTAGGCTATCAGGATTTCTGTCACAGTTGTTAATAATACAGTTTATTAGTGTTAGAAAAGAAGCAAAAACATGAATTGAACTTAGGAAGTTAGAAAAACACCCATAAGTTTAACTGACTGTCCAACTAACGGATCAAAAAAAAAGCCTAGATTGACTTCTTAAATCAGCTTGTTTTGTCCAACGTGATCAGTTATCACATTTGAGAAGCAAATCTGTGTTTGGAGAAAGGACGTAAAATCAGTGAAATATCTTCACATTTACAGCCATCATCATCATCATCATCATCATCATCATCTATGGCTTGCCCCTCTAAGAGGTCAAATGAAAGAGAGGATTTTCCCCTGCAGCCTTTGTAGATTTACTTACGTAAAAAATGCCTCTTTAGATTTTAATAATGAAAGCATCTTTAATGGTTGATCATTACCACTGCTGACCAATCACTGTGCTCAATTAAGTACTTCCATTAGGGCTACTACTAAAATGATTTGTGTTCTCGATTAATCTGCTATTCATTTTCTAAATTACTGTAATCCAATATTTTTTGGTCTATCAAACAAGAGGAAAATGACTCAAACCAATACTTAATACTAAGACAAAAGCAGGTCTTCACATTTTAAATCATCACTGGATCATAAACATAATCTGTAGAACATTCCTCTATCCATCTTGAAATTAATTAATCAACCAACTGTGTCAGCTCTAGTCTGCATTTTACCTGATGAGTGGGTCTCAGTGGGTTTACCAGAGTCAGCTCTCCTGCTGTTTATATATTTGGTAAGAGTTTCATGTCTGTGTACAGCAGGGAGGCTTTCTATGTACAGGATTAGGCTCAGGTTCCTACAGCTGAGGCAGATGGTCCAGCCAGACCAAAGCTTACAGGCAGGAGAAGACCAGGCCTATTGTGATTTAAAGGTTACTCCATGAGTGTGGAGGGGCTCCAGTTGGGCTTCATAAGGATGATTTTATGTCCCTACAGACAGAACAGTCATGAATAAATCAGCTTTGCCAGCACGACCATGGCTGAAGGTGAGCAAACTGGGAGAAGACCTTACCGAGAGTGTTTTGGCTGAGCAGCCTGGCACCTCTGTGGGTGGGTATATATATATATATATATATATGTGTGTGTGTGTGTGTGTGTGTGTGTGTGTGTGTGTGTGTAACATATCGATCAACAGTGGCCTTACTCATCAGCCTTTTACATCCCAACTGAATAACATGGACATACAGCACATCACTGCACCAATATGTATGCAGCCAACCAGACAAAAGGCCAGAGAAAATGAAAACAACAGCATGTGCGCAACGTATTCATCAGAGCCTCTGTAAGCAGCTTATGTGCCGGCAATAATGACGTGTTTTTAAGAGGAAAAAAAAAACATCCGTGGGCACGACACCTGTGGGAGGTAAGAGACGTGTCCTCGGGGAACACAGTGGACACTGTGGATACAATGGTATCCGCGATAAACATGTCAGCACTGACCTGACGATGGGACCGAGCTGCAAGATGTGCAAGAGCAGAATGAGCGGTCTGTCTCTGCTCAGGTCTCGGTGGATGAAGGTGAGAGTCAGCTGCACGAGCACAGACGGTACAAGCGTGAAGAGGAGCGTGAGACCCTGCCAGATTTTGTCTCCGTCGGAGCGGTACGTGGAACTGAGGTACAGCGCTGCCGTGGTCTCGGCCGTGAACAGAGACACCGACACAAAGATGGAACTGGGGAATCGCATCCTCACTCACTCCGCCATTTGGGGAATCCGGCGCGCTGCTTCGCTCAGGGTCCTCACGTCCATAACGAAACCACCGAGCCGTCGGTCGGGCGCCGGGCGCTGTGTAATAGGAACGCCGCCGCAGCAGCAGCTGATCTGCGATATGAAACAGGCGGGATGTTTTCACAGCCAAGTGTTGTCCCTGGGAAAGACTGCGGGGGGCGCAAGAAGCACTGCGCTCTCCAGTGCGCACAGAAGCGCTTGTCAACCTGAAGACAGTGATGTTTTAATGATGGCGCAAACAAGGCAGCGCAGATCTCAAACTTCAGGACGATGAGACTAAGAGTTTCAATTACAACTCATTGATCTATTTACTAATATTCGGAAAAGATCACAGGCCTACAGATCTATTCATCGTGGAACCAGAAGGTGCAAAGTCTAATATAAAACCAATAAAAAAAACAAAAACTGAATAGTCTGACTCAGCATAAAATTCACACATGACACAGGAAACCAACTGTAAAGTCAAAATAACACTTCCCCAAAGTTGTCTTGACCCTCCTAAATGATAACAACTGTGCCTCTGTTACAGTGAAGCTGTGACTGAGAGATTAAATTAGTTTCAGTTTATGAAACTCAGTGTTTAGAGCAGTCTGAAGCCTGAGCTTTTGGTTCACAGGAATTAACCTCATTATCTGAAACTTTGAAACACTGTTTAATACCATTGTATGAGAGAAAATAAGGAAAACACAAGTCAGCTTAAAATAAACCTGATTTATTTATATAGCGCCAAATCACAACAAACAGTTGCCTCAAGGATGCTCAAACGGAGCATCAGAATGAGGAAGAAAGGTGATTTAAGTGACTAAACGTAGCATGGTTGTTGGTGCCACATGGGCTGGTCTGAGTATTTCATAAACTGCTGAGCTAACTGGGACTTTCCCACACAACCACCTCTATGGTTTCTGGACAATGGTCCAAAGAAAGAAAATATCCAGTGTGCGGAGGTTCACTGCAGAGGTGGCAAAAGGACTGGCATTCTGTCCTTAAGCAGAAGGACAGATACTTATTTTTAAAATTTGTCTAGTAAAAGTTGAAGTACCGATTTAACTTCTTTACTCAAGTAAAAGTGAAGTGAAAAAGAACAGGCACTGAAATGTACTCAATATAAGAAAGTAAAAGTAGCTCTTTGGAGGACATTTCTACCAGCTATTTTTGTCCAACTCTAACTGAACCCTGTGCTATTTTAACATAATAATAAAATATTAGCACATGGGAATGCAAAATGGATTTCAGCCTAAATTCTAATATAAATGAATGCACTCAGCTTGAGCACTGTTATGTAGAACATGAGCAGAGAAAAAAAAATAGAGATTCTTTTTTTTAGAAAAAGCTTTGCTGTTGCCTACGCTGTAGAGGGTGACTCTGCCTCCACACCTAAACAGAAAAATGAGTACAGTCAGGGGTTAAAGTGGGATTCGGCAGGTGGAAAGAAAGCAGTTGTAGTGGCTCAGTGTGGGAAAAAACCCACAATAATTTCTCCTGAGAGCTCCAGTAGGTTTTCTTTGTGTACAGGCTGTGATCAGCTGATCTGTGCTGCCGCTGTTGCTGCTCTGAAGTTTACTGCTCTTTGTGGATTTACACAACTGAATGAAACAAGATGTAAGCAGATGTTTCATTAGCTGTCTGATTCCATACACTGACAGTATACTGTTTATACTGTCTTTATACTACGCAGTATATGGTTGGTATAAAGGTGGAATTCAGTGAATGAATCTCAACATAATCAACTTAAATTCAACCTCCTCTCTGCTACACTTGATGTAACCTAACTCTGACCATGAACACCACAGCTGCTGTGCACCAGGCCAACACAGAGCTTTACTGTAAATTCATCACAGTTTGACAAGCTGAGCTGTTTATCCTGCACTAAACTGGAGTAGTTTGATGCAACTTTTAAATAGCACAAAGTTAGTATAACTCAGTTTTTTTTTTTTACTTTTTCAGGCTGTCCCCCCCCCAAAAAATAAAATGAATAAATAAATAAAAAAATCCAATATCTGATTTTAAAATTTTGGGCTTTAAATGTCCAGTTCATCAAATGTCACTGAGCAGTCCTTAATTTTAAATATAACCTCCCCTCTTCCTTCCCTGTCCTGTCTTTCTTACATCTTTCTCCATCTCTGAGTGACGTATCGCTCATTCTTTTCTCTCCCTGGAAACACAGCAGCTGTACCTTTGGCCAGCAGACACACAGCAGTTTTTGTGTTTACTGATATTTGTTCAGCTGTTAGAAATGTTGCATTTGATAACACCTCATTCCCTTTATGGCCGTACTTCAGCAGTGTGACGAGAACTTACAGACATCTGCACCAAAAACACCCCTGAGTATGGTGCTATAAATGATACGTAAATAATATGGTTTTGGCTCTTTCACCTCTTTGTAAGCTCCGCTGATGGATACACCAATAGGACTGGCTTTTATGTGTTATTGTTCCCTCTGTTTAGGCTCAGATCAGTTTGATATTTGAAGGTGCCACTCCTGTAGGCTAAGAACAGGAAACTGAGGGTACTGAGGCTCATTAAGATTGTAGGGTGAGAATTTGGTATAAACAACATGAAAGCCTGATATCAGCTGTTCAGGCTGGTTGTTATGGTAGCACAGTGGGTGGGGGATATTTTCCTGGCATGTTTGGGTTCATTAGTACCAACTGTAGTTGCTGACCAGTATTATTACTGACTCTGTCCATCCCTTTATGTCCACTGTACCCATCTTCTGATGGCTGCTTCCAGTAGGATAACATGTAATGTTACAAAGTTTACTGTAGTCAGATGACCTCCACAGTCACCAATCCAACAGAGCACCTTTGGGATATAATTATTGTATGGTCTTCACCTTACAATATAAAGCTCGTTGAGGCGACTGCGTGTTGCAATTTGGCATTATATAAATAAAATTGAATTAAATTGAATGGAATAGAATGTGTTTCCTATCATGGATGTGCAGCAACTGTGTGATGCTAACATGCCAATATGTACCAAGATTTGTGAGAATGTTTGCAGCACCTTGTTGAATCTGTGCCATGAAGAATTAAAGCATTGTTTAAGGCAAAAGGGAGTCCTAGCAAGGTGTATCTAATAAAATGGACAGAGTGTACGTGGACTATGACTGAGATGATCGCTGGGCTGCTTTTGGCACTTACAACTCAGTTACAGCTCTGGCAAATGCGTGGACCAGGTGTGACTTGACATTTGGCCCATGCAAAGTTAAAATGTGCTTATGCTGAGGCAGCTAGACACACCCCGAATCAAGTCAAAGGCCTCTCATCTCCAGCAACAAGGTTAGGTAGGACCAGTTTGTTGTTTTTACTTATTAATGTCTTCACACTGTCTTCAACACTCCAATAATGGATGAAATCAAGATAAATTAAAGCCGCAAGCGGCGTTAAAGGCCCTCGCCGCCTGTGAGCTTCCGCGAAGCACAAGCGAACTGCCTTTGAGCCCTGCAAATCCTCAGCGAGCTGCCTGCGAGCCATGCAAGCCAGCAGTCTGAGAGTGAAGTGCTCTATTGGGGTGATGTGGAACTATAAGGTCTTTGAGATAAGATGGGGCCTGATTATTCAAGACCTTGTATGTTAGGAGAAGGATTTTAAATTCGATTCTAGATTTAACAGGGAGCCAATGAAGAGAAGCCAACATAGGAGAAATATGCTCTCTCCTTCTAGTCCCTGTCAGTACTCTAGCTGCAGCATTTTGAATCAGCTGCAGGCTTTTCAGAGAGCTTTTAGAACAGCCTGATAATAATGAATTACAGTAGTCCAGCCTAGAAGTAATAAATGCATGGATTAACTTTTCAGCATCAGTCTGAGAAAGGATGTTTCTAATTTTAGAAATACTGCGCAAATGTAAAAAAGTGGTCCTACATATTTCTTTAATATGTGCATTGAAGGACATATCCTGGTCAAAAATGACTCCAAGATTTCTCACAGTGTTACTGGAGGCCAAAGTAATACCATCTATCAATCACCTGGAGATGTTTGGTTCTATATATTCACTGTGTTATATCTCCAAATTGAATAAAACACTAAAGTTGTCTGTTTTATTTTGCCATCTGAACACTTTATTAGTAGCAATAATCCAGTAGATGTTATTTTAAACAGCACACATGTACAGATTGTAAATGTTCTGCAACAGCACAGTTAATACTGGGAAACTGCTTTGGTTTGCTGTTATTCACAGGCCTTTTTTTTTTTTTTTAAATACACAAGAGCCACATATTCATACACAGTTCCCAAAGCATTTTCAGTTTCCTGTGTTTGCCTCCTGTTTTACTCTGAGAAATGTGATTGTATCTAAAAGCTGGAAATTTGTTTTTAAGGCCTCATTTTCACATTTAGGTAAAGAAATCCACCACACAAAAAAGTCACCTGCTGAACAGACTGAGTTGGAAGAAAAATGAAATTCTCTGATAAACACATTTTGTTCTTTTCTTGTTTTTCTCCATCACAAAGCTACAGATTTTTTCTTTTTTTTTTTTTTACGTAGGGTAAAAGTTGAAACAAATCACAATATACTGATCACTTTGAAAGTCCCCACAAAGTAACTAACATAGTTTGAAACATCAAACACTGCTACACCGTGTAACCTCAGCTCCACTGGGCCAGTGCTGCTCAGCAGAAACAAAGTGTTTCTTTTATTTGGACGACAAACAACAGTACTATCCCTTCTCCTCCTCTCCACCCAGCTTTATTGATTTTGAAGGTTCAGTATCAAAATCCCTCCAAAGCGCTGAACTTTAAAGTCGGTGACGACAGTAATTCAAGCGATTGTGCACCCTAAACACGTAAACTCAAAAATCTGCGATATGTGACGCTGAGCTGGTGAAGTGGTAGAAAAATTTTAAAGGCATTTATGTGACACTCGTTTTTCTGTATTTCTTTTTGTATTTGTTTGTTTTGTGTGTGTGACTGGGGCGTGATCTGTGGAGTAGTTTTTCTGACCTGAGAGCACCATCTTGGAAGAATATGCTGCAGTTTCAATCATCTCAGTTTCACAACTCTATACTTTAGTGCTGGGTTCTTTTTTCACAGTCTAAAAGTGAGACCCCAACTTGGATGCAAAACAGATGACACAGAACAATTTGGGCGCTTTGGGTGATGTAAACAGGAAGTGCAGCTTTGTGTTAGTGGAGTCAGTGAGTTAGCTGTGGGCCTACATCTTGAGGTGAGTTGCTTTTAGCCTACATTTGTTTAGACCATTAAAAACATTGCATGGTACCCATGGATGCACTCACAGCTATCACTGCATTAATTTTACGATACAGAAGCAAACTTGATGATTCTCAGAGCAGTCTGGCGTTATAATAAGCGTCCCCCCATCCCCCCTGCCGATTTATTGACATTTACTCCCAATAGACATCTCATATCTGAGCCTCTCAGTGAACTCTGCTGCACCTCACAGTTTGAAAACCTCCAGAGCTTTTGACAACACTGCAAACTGAAATGGGCAATGCTTTAGTGAGTGCCATGCGTCAGATAAAGCCTCAAAGCTCAACATTCAAACACAAAACAAGACCATTTTTCTACTGCAACTGGCCTCTAAAACCCATCCATCCTTCCACTCCCATCCTGATCACAGTATCAATCTTGACTCTAAAGTTTCTATAAGTTGTTTAGCAATTTCACTGGGAAGGGGTGATGTCTGTTCAGGTCGGCGAACAGCAGTAACCTGGGGTCCATTCACACAAAGATGCTAAACAGAGGGAACTCTGACTGGTCTGGCTGCAGGAGGTCAACCAGGAAACAAATGGTCCCTGACAGGCCTTCGAACAGACTGTAGACGCTGGTCACTGAGCGCGAGCCTGCCTTGAACTCCTCAGTGAAGAGGAACTCTGCAAACCTGTGGGGAGAAAACAGGAATAGAAAGACATGAAAAGACCATGGAAGTGAAAGCAGAGCTGTAGCTGAAGACAATGAAGTAACATCCAGAGATGAGCATGTATTTCATGCACACTCCTCTTTTGAGACGAGGGATCAACAGTTCCCAAACCTCCTTTTGAGCCATTCTAAGCCATTGGATTTCTTTGTATATATAGATATACTATATGGATAAAAGCATTGGGCCACACCCCTTAATCTTTGAATTCAGGTGTTTTTAGTCCCACGGGTCTATAAAATCAGGCACCTAGTCATACAGTCTGCCTTTGCAAGTCAGTTTGTGAAATTTCTTCCTATCCAGATATTCATATATTTAGATTATGATTAGATATTTAGAAACCACAGCAGATCATATAAAGTCACAGAGCTGAGCTGCATAGTGTGTAAAAGTCGCCAACACCATTCTGTCTCAGTAACTGCAGACTCAGCACAAAAACCCTGCACCAGGAGCTTCATGGCATTGGTTTCCGTGGCAGAGCAGCTCTTGTGGGTTTAATGTGTAGAGTACATCGATCAAGCATAACATTATGACCACTGACAGGTGATGTAAATAACAATGATTATCTCTTCATCATGGCACCTGTTAGTGGGTAGAATATATTAGGGCACAAGTGAACATTTTGTCCTCAAAGTTGATGTGTTAGATGCAGGAAAAATGGGCAAGCATAAGGATTTGTGGGAGTGTCACACGGGCCAAACTGTGATGGCTCGATGACTGGGTCAGAACAGCTCATAGCTCTTGTGCAGTGTTGCCAACTTAGCAACTTTGTCACTAGACTTAGCAACTTTTCAGTCTTTAAGTTTTTAAGTCTGGTCAACTTTCATTTTGGAACTATTTGTCAACTTGATGTTGACAAAAACATCAAAATATTTGCTGGGTCATTGCAGCTCCCTAAAAAGAAGGGATTTCTTGCCTCTGAGCACGGTAGAGGTATTTGGAATTGCCTGTGAGTCGATAAAGCAGGAGGAAGACGTATGCGCTGCCCGCAACTCCGTGACAAATCCCAGGACCTTTCTTCAGCAGACCTTTTTGCCATACGAGTTCTCCACTTCTAATGCATGTGTCCAGATACTGAGGCTTCTTATTGATCAGATAGGCTTTTGCAAAGAGATACGCCACACCTGTAAGACAGGACAGAGGCATAAGAGTAGCAGGGGTGACTCTAAACCATTGGACACAAACACAATGATGTGCATCATCAGCACTGAGCGTACCCGGGGCTCCGTGGCACCAGTGCACCAGCTCGTTCTCTCTTTCGATGATGGCTCCCAGTTCTGCAGGCCAGTTACAGTTTTGCTCCTGGTTCATGAGGAAATCGACGCTCTGCCACACCAGATCCTTCTCTGCTCCGCTGAGCATGTCCTGGTAGCTCAGCAGCATCTGCAGCACTGAAGAGAGGCCGTGGGCTGCACCTGAGAGAGCGAGGTGTGTGGGGGGTCAGATGTGCATTAACGAAATCAGGCATGTAGGGAAACACCATGCCATTTCAAAACTAGAGATCACTTTGTCAGGATAGTATTTACATGCTGCAACATTTATAGTAAATAGCTAAAATAACACTAAAGCAATCCAATAATACAGAGTAATTAAGCTTCAGGCTGTCTGGAAACATGCTTCAGTGCAACAATCTGGAGGTCTTCTAGCCTGAACAACATACTCATGTCTACAGACATGCATCCAGCTGAAAATAACAAGAGATAGAAGAGTAGCCCTTTGTAGCCTTGTAAACACATCTCCAGACAAGAATGTCATTGCTAGATGATTCTGTACATTTTTTAGATTAGGTTCAACTGAACTGCTTTCCACATCCACTGACAATATTTTCATACTCTCACATGATACAACATTGCAGATAAAAAAAAAAAAAATTCAAAGCATCTATGGTACTGTGCAAAAGTCTGAGCCAGGCTTTCTTGTAATGTTTAAAGTGTTCTCCAGTAGTTCTTCAGGCTTTCTAAAGGTCTTTCAAAGGTTTTCTTTGGACACTGACTGTTTTTTCACTCACTTTCAGCCCAGTCCTTGTAAATGGCCAATTTCAGAGTAATGTTTTTTTGTTTGAATAAGCTATTTAACACTGCCTTATGAGTTATTCAAGCATAAAAAACAGCACTTACAGTAACTCAAGGGATGAACCAGTGTTGTGTCTACACATAACATAAAATTGAGCCAAAAAAAAAACTATTTTAAATTCTATCTTGTAACTTGCAGCCTGTCACAAAAACACATAATTTGCTCCCGTTTCTTTAGTTTAATCTATGAAAAACACCAAAGATAAGATAGGCATAAAATTGTATTTTACCCAACAAGGTGATTCCCAAAAAGCAACCAGCTGAAAACTTGGCATTTGTGGCATGATGGGCAGTGCATCCTTAGAAAGGAAAAAAAAAGACGAAACTGGACAAGTGGAGGAAAAAATTATTATGTGGCAGGCCTAAAAATAATGATGAAAAGTATCTGAAAGCCATGCCCTTAAGAAATAGGAAAAAATTAATCCAGCCTGACACAGGACCTGAGAGATACATCCGAACCCTTAGATGATCTATCTACTTTTCACTGAAGCCTCATCAGAAGTGATCTCAGTGGAAGGGTGGCTATCAAGAAGCCATTCTTAAGAAAGAGAAACAGGTAGAAAAGGCTGAGGTATGCCAAATTAGACACGAACTGGACTGAAAATCAGTGGCAACAGGTCTGATAATGAATCCGAATTTGAAATTTTTAGTTCAAATCATCTTCAGTATGCACAGAGGGGATCAGGAGAGAGGTGCAGCAGTGAGTGTAGTGTCTACAGCCATCTGTAAAACATGGTGGAGGCTCTGTCATGGTTTGGAGACACATTTCAGCCCGTAGTGTTGGAGATTATGTCAAAACTGATGGAATTATGAACAGAAAAAAAGTCAGTTTTGTTCCACCATCCAATGCCATCTGGAATTCCAGAGCCTGGACCTTAACATTACTGAAGCAGTGTGGGATCAGCTTGACAGAGAACAGAACAAAAGGCAGCCAACATCCAAAGAAGAGCTTTGAATATCCTTCAAGAAGCCTGGAGAACTATTCCTGAGGACTACTGGAAATGACAGGAAAGCTGCCTCAGAGAGTTCAGGCTGTGCTGAAGAATAAAGGTGGTCACACCAAATATTGACTTTCAAGCTCATTAGAATTGCACAGACTCTGTTTTTCCCTTATGTACTTTATTTCCATGTATGCACGTTTCAATAATTGGGTGCAGCTATTTTCCATTTTCCTAGCAAAAGGAAATGACTAGTGGCTCATGACTTTTGTACAATATATTCATGTTTTTATATAATGTTTCAAACAATGACATAAAAACAATGTGAAAGAGGCCCTTTATAGTGATTAACTTACAGAAAATTACTGCATTGCACAAGATGAGTGCTTAGCCATAACTGAGTTATTTTCCATATATATATATGTGTGTGTGTGTGTGTGTGTGTGTGTGTGTGTGTGTGTGTGTGTGTGTGTGTGTGTGTGTGTGTGTGTGTGTGTGGAGGGTTAGGTATATGCTAAGGGGAAACATTTATCAGAGGCCCATAACTTCTGCCTCCTACATGACATTCAAATGTGCTGTACAATTATCCACCACCCCTAACTCCACTAAAAAGATTTCCTCCTGCACTGGCATTGGATGTGAATTGTAAGGTGCAGAATAATCAAACATGGATGTTATTAATTGGGATCTTGGAACAACATTTCCTAAATAATGCTCCACACATGCAGGGAACCACGACAGACAGATCAGCCACTTTCTCTGAATTTGTTTAAGGCCTGAAGAGCAAATCAATTGGGAAATTCCTCCATGAGCAAACCTCTCAGGACAGGCAGACTAAAAACACATGCAGCACCCTAAACATATGTGTTTATCAAACATTCAGATGTTTCTAGTCTACAGATATCTCAGAATACCCCCCTCCCCCCATTCTCTTATCATCCTCAAAGATGTTGCTGTATCCATGCAAAGGTGGCCAGCAGGGCTATGCTTACTATGAATTCTGTGTTGGTCTGAAAGTTACTCCAACCCTGAAGGGTCTCTTCCTCTGATGCCATCAAGGAAAAGGACAGTTAGCTTTACACATGCTAACACACCAATCCTGTGATGACAGAAGAGCCTCCTGTAGTCAGAGGACTGAAGCTGTGAAAAATATTCAGAATGCATTCACACCAGCCTTTATAACAAGGGCAGACACTGAAGACTTATAAAAGGTGCTGTGCTGTTCATGAATCAACTTTAAACAAAGCTGGTTTCTTCTTACCGAGGTACTCTGTTCCATAGTATGAGTACATGAGGGGGAAAGGCTTTCTCTTCTTCCTGGCATACTGTTTTCCTGACTCGATGATGGCCTGGCAAATAGATTTGATCTGATCTTTGCTCAGAATCTGCAGAATACATGACATGCTGTAGTTAACAGCAATAAAAGCACCACAGGGAATACAGTGTAAAGTATTAAAATATTAAGCATATTAATGGTTGTGTACACCCACAATGCTGTATCCTGAAAACCGACCCTTCTCCCAGGAGACATTTTGATATTTTGAAGCACAGATTAAATTAAAGACATGATGGTTGCATTGATTTAGTCTAGACAGGTCCAGCATTTGATAACACACAGTGGTTCAGTGAAGAGGCTTCCTATGCTCTACTTTTCCAAGTCAAAAGATTTCTCACCCAACAAAATTAAGAGGAGAGTCAAAGCCAGTAAAGGGCTAATCATACAAAATAATAAGGTGGTATAAGAGGATTCTGCCATGACTGTGCAGTGCCTGTTAGGTAATACGTTACATGATATAAAATGATCAATTGTGGTGCCTGATGCTTATTTACAGTCTCAATGGTCGGGGCTGTTTTGGGGACTATAATGTGTAGTCTGAACCCAGCAGAGTATTTCTCATATTAAGCACTGTACTCCTACAACACTGACTGACTCACGACGAAGGTCTTAAAAATAACAAGAAAAACTGGTTGTGGGATATAGATTATTCACCTATTATTCTTTTATGTCAAGACCCACATTACTTTCAGTGTAACAACAGCGACTGGCTATCTTAGAGATAGGGTTGTGTTATGCTAACTAAGTGCTGCAGGGACAATGTGTTTTTGTAGGGTGACTGGGAGATTGGCATTGCCCATGGGATTTTTTTTTTTTTAGGCTTTTGGAAGTTCAGTGGAAAATAAAAGTTTATGACACCTAAATGTTTTATTGATCAAGATTCACAGTTTTAGGACTTTTGAAATGTAAATTAAATTGGTAAAAGTAAATGCAGAGGTCACGTTTTATACTCCACACTCACTGATTTTTTTTCCATTTTCAAACATCCATATGTTGATGACTTGAATGACATCACTTGAGCCAGTTTATCTGGTTATACAGAGCTCTCTCTGGAGCCACTAAAGGTTTTATATATCTTTTTCCACAATAGCATTCCCCTGTCAACTGAGGGAGGTGTGAAACCAATACAGCAGCCTTTGGCCATGTAAGTCAGATATCTGACGGGGGCACAGAGGCATCTTGTCCTACCTAAAAATGTAGAAATGTAAAATGCTGTTAAAAATGGAAGACAAATTGTCATGAATTTCAACAACTGACATAACATCACAGAGTTGCTGCAGATTTGTCAGCTGCACATCTATGATGGGAATCTCCTGTTCCACCACATCCCAAAGGTGCTCATTTGAATCAGGAGCTGGTGACTGTGAGGCCATCTGAGTACAGTGAACTCATTGTCATGTTCAAAAAATCCAGTTTGATATGATTTGAGCTTTGTGATGTGGTGCCTTATACTTATCCTGTTGGAAGCAGCCATCTCTGTGTTTATACACCACTGCATTTAATCATTAGTTATTATTAATCTCTGGCTGTCTTCCACATTTGTCCTGTCTCCCTCCGCTCCGTCTGGTATCAACAAGGCATTTTTCATCATCTTCATTTTTTGGACCATTCAGAGATGGTTGTGTGAGAAAATCCCAGCAGATCAGCTGTTTTTGAAATACTCCATATGCCACGTCACTTAAATCACCTTTCTTTCCCATTCTGATGCTCAATTTGAAATTCAACAGCTCGTGTTGATTGTGTCTTTATGTCTAAATTCACTGAGTTGCCGCCATGTGAGTGAGTGAATGTGTGTTACGGCGATGCGCTCTTTCTCCTCCGGAGAAATTTGGAAATTGTGCATCACATAGTCTGTACAGCAGATGGCGCTATAGCTTGAAAGTTAACAGCGCTCTAACATAAATCTGACCTGCATGAGTTAAACATCAGATCTATCTTAACGCCCTAAAACTTGTATGCAGTCTCCCTACTTCTACCTGCTTTAATGAGTAATTTTCTGCTTTCCTTCGTTTTATTTAATTTTACAGTCCATATAGATGAATTAGACAAATCATTGATTGACAGAATATTGATCAGCATTATTTCTGAAAATTGATTTAAAATAAAAATAATTCTCACAGTTAATAGTAAATTATACGGAAATAAAAGTAAGGCTATGGTGTTTTACCCCGCCACATATTAGCCCATGAAATAAGGCTCCTCGCGTTCCCACCTATTTCCAGAAAACATTGATGTAAACAACATTTTGGAAGCACCAGAACACATTAACTACACGTATTTATGTAATCTAGTCCAAATGCGCGATATTTAAAGACCAGTCAGTCCATCATAGAGTGACAGCTCAAGCAGCTGGAGTTTATTTTCTGAAACGGATTAATCATTTTAAAGTGCGCCACTCTGAGCTCACCTCTATGCCCAGCTTCTGTTTGAGGACCAGGGCGGCGCACAGGTACCCAGCCCGCCCCACAAACAGCTCATCCGAGCCGCACTCCAGAAAATTGATGGGCGAGCACACCTCCCACAGGTTACGGAATTTGGTCAGCGGCTTCACAAAATCAGCCAAGCCCAGGGACTTGTAGATCATAGCGGCCACCGCGTAGATGCCCGCCCCGCCGAGCAGGAAGGCGGCACGCATGTTTTTGTCCGGCTCCGCATCCACGTATCTGACCGACATGTCAATGATCTGCTTGGCCGTCTTCAGGTAGACGTCCCGGTGCTCGGAGAACAGCGGGCACTCGCTGACGTGATAAAGCATGTAAGCAACACCGGCCGGGCCATCGTACAGCCCTCCGTCGCAGTCGCTGAGGTCGATGGGAACAGTTTTAATGATTTTATCGATGGTGGTTACGACGACGGGCACGGCGGCTTGGGCGCCCTGGCCCGGGAGCAGCGCACCTTTGTAGTCGGAGAAACGGTTGGCAAAGCAGCGGTTATTTTCCATCACCGACGAAAAGCCGACAGAGACAGTACAACGTACAGGCCGGGCCCACTAATAACGCAGATCTGTGTCAGCTACTCAAGGTATCCAAGGATGAGAGAGGAGAAACACTTTGCTCATCCAATCCCATCAGGCCTCTGCTGATTGGATGCGAGCAGTGATGGCTCAGCCTCATATTGGCTGGAAGGACCTGAGCCTGTCAACCTGCACCGTTTAAGTAAAGTCCTTCTAGAAGTAGAAGACTCGTAAATAAGAAACACGCAGAAGGGTTTGTCCCCTTTTAACAGCAAAGCACCTTGCAGGCTAAAACCGCCTCTTGCAATACAATACATTCATCAATACATTTATTACGTTGTCCTTGCCTGTGATAATAGGACAACCACAAACTCCAGCCAGAATAGCCCTCAACAGGAACTAGTTGGAACAGTTGAACCTTCATATAGCCCACGCATTTCCTCGTGTACTTTATTTTCAAGTGTTACAATAAACACAACCAATAACACAGCTTAAATAAATGCAATAAATCACTAAAACATAATAAAATGTGACAAAATAAAGTAGCTCAAACCTACGCAAAAGAAAGAAGCTCAGTTAAATGGAAAATAAAGTAACATGAGGAAATAAAATAAATGAGTTAAATATGTAAAAAAAATAAATAAATAAAAAACCAAGTGATAGTTTGATTTATTCTCTCATGTCAAAGATGAATATAATTCAATAAAGTGGCTTCATAAAGTAAAATAGCCAATAGAATAAAAGCAATAGCTTGCTAAATGTAAAAGAATAAGGATTATTTCATGTGTACCTAATAAACTGGCAACAGCTTGCTTAATGTTAAAATATTTGCTATACTGTATAAATGTTGTGCACATACAAACATATAAATATAGTCTAATCCTTAGGTGAATCTGATTTTAACTATGTTATACCGTGTGTTGTTGGACAGTTTGAGATTTACCATCATATTCTGTGACCTCATTTTGTGCAACTAACCTGAATCAACAATGAGTCCGAACTTTAGAGGATACAACTGTGAGAAAACAGTGGAGTTAAAAGTACTTAATTATGAAATGTGTTGAAATGGAAGTAAAAAATTAATAAATGAATGAAATGGCAACAGCTCAGTGGAGCACAATTAACTCAAACATGCAGCAAACTGGAGTACTTGAGTAAATGTACTTACTTATACAGTTACATGAAGTTTTCACAAGACTCTATGCAGTCCTCTCAAAAACTCCCTCACTGCTTCCATGGGAATCAGGTGGGTAAGTAGCAGCCAGGTGATGCTAATCAAATGCACTTGATTAATTGATCATCAGCGAATATGAGCACCTGTATAAAAGCAGTTAGCTGGTCTGAAACATTCAGATGTGTGTTAACACAATGCCACAATCGAGTGGATGTCCCAGGAAATTCACCCCAAAGTCAGACTGTGCAATGCTCAGAGAAACTGCAAAACACCCAAGAGCTACATCTCAGACTCTACAGGTCTCGGTTAGTATGTTAAATGTTAGCATTCATGACAGCACAATCAGAAAAAGACTTTTCTTGGACGGGTTTCCAGGGGAAAGTTCTTCTCTCTAAAATGAACGTGGCAGCACAGCTTAGGTTTGCAAAGTTGCGTTTGATTAAAAAACTTCTGGAACAATGTTGTTTGGACAGGTGAGACCAAAGTGGAGATGTTTGGCCACAAGAAACGCAAACACAGTGTATCAGCACAAATGCCTCACACTAACTGTTGCACAGTGATGGAGGGGTAATGATTTGGGCTTGTTTTGCAGCCACGGGACCTGGGCACCGCAGTCACAGAGTTGACAACTCATGCTCTGTTAACAAAACATTTAAATTCCCTTAAAAGGATGCTTATACAGACACTATTATTAGGTTATTAATGTTGTATTGTGGTTATTGGTGATTTCCTTTGTGTTTTTATCAATGGAGCAAATAATATCTTCTGCTGTGCATCAGTTTCAGCTCATGTGCAATCTCAGCCTTAATATAACTCTGCCTTACCTACATTTTTATATTTGATCAATTTTTGTTTCTTTATGTATAGTTTTGCACTCATCGTTGAAAAGTTTAGTTACTGTAGATTGTATTTTTTCTTGCTGCTGTAACACTCAATAAAGTATCTATCTATCTATCTATCTATCTATCTATCTATCTATCTATCTATCTATCTATCTATCTATCTATCTATCTATCTATCTATCTATCTATCTATCTATCTATCTATCTATCGTCCGCATGTCTGTTCCTGCCGTTTAACCATCTTGACCAGCAGGTGGCGACAAACACCCGCAGGCTCACTCTGGCTGCTGTCCGTGGTGCTGAAGGATGAATGACGCTGTAGCATTTGATGACAAGGTAAAAGAGGGTTCAGTGATCAGGGGTGGATGGATTACTTAACTAAACCTAGCACAAAAAGTATGGACATTCGTGTTTGGCTGATTATTTCTTTGTTGCAACAATACTTCTGGGCAATAAATAATATGCTGTTGGAGGGCCTGTTTATTTCCTCTTAAGTGGTGCCACATTCATAAGGAAAATACATTTTTGGATTGAGTAGCAGAGTTGCCCATGAAAAACTTGTCAGATTTTCTCTGTCAGTGCCAAACAGCTTATTCTGCTATTGACTTGTGTTTTGAGCTTCTGGTACCCCAGGTGCTGACAACCAGGTGTATCAGCAGCACCTGTGAGCATAGACCCTGCTACAGCAGTCAGTTGGTGTCTGCTCCAAGCGTTCAACATTTGATTGATTTGTTGCATCTGCAAATTGAAGGCCAATTGTCAGAGAGAAGCCACAAAGCACACATCCCAAGAAGACAACCCCCCAAGAAGACAGTTTCTTCACCCTGTTAGCACTTAGGAACCACAGGCTGTTCTCTATAGATTTGCAGTTGAGTTTTGCAGGACAACTCTACCCAGACAATCTGGAACAGACCGCAGACAGCCAATATCCGGTCTCTGCCAAGAGGCCTGCCATGACTGCCCTTCATCATCCAGCCCATTTGCGCTGTATCATAGGTTCAAAATATCGAGAGGTTGTGGAGAATCCAATGCTGATTGCGGCACCAATAGGGTAACAGCTTTTGGCAAAGGCAGTGTGATGGTGTTACCAATCTCTTCAGTTTGAAATGATTGGTAGCAAGAGACATTGCTTCAATAAACAGAATTATACAAACGGAATTATGACTACACACAGACTCAAAATGCAAAAAAAGAAGCAAATTAAAATCCACAAAAAAACACAAATGATCACAAAAATGAGAGAGAGAGCGAGAGAGAGCGAGAGAGAGCGAGAGCGAGAGCGAGAGAGAGAGAGAGAGAGAGAGAGAGAGAGAGAGAGAGAGAGAGAGAGAGAGAGAGAGAGAGAGAGAGAGAGAGAGAGATTTAACTGCTTTTTCTCACTTTCAACAAAATAACTGTGACAATTGCAAATGAAGCACCAGCCAGAAATTCCACACTTGCACCAGAAATAGAAAACAGGATCAAACCCAGCTTATTAGTGAGGCACCACTGATTTGTACTCTAACCTCTATACCATCAAACAAAGAAGTTCAAACTAATGCCAGATAGCTAACATGCAAATAAAAAGAAATTGGTGTGAAAAATGTAGTCTGTTTAAAGAGCTATGCTTGGTGTAATTAGTTGGAAACCACTTGTTATTTTTTGCAAACATAATAACTCACAGATGGGATAGTGGATATACTGAAGACAGGATGTTGAATATGGAGGTGTCAGGTGTCACAGAGAAGATTCATGGATGTAGTGAAGGAGGACATGGTGTGATAGAGGAGGATGCTAAGGATAGGGTGAGATGGAAGCAAATGAGCCACTGTGGTGACCTCTAAAGGGAGCAGCTGAAAGAATAAATCTCAGAAAGAGGGGCATTGCTGATAACTCAGGCTATAAAAGCTGTGGTGTGTGTAATCAGCTCATGGTGCACATTTACTTTTTATACAAAAAATTTAAAATACAGTAGAAACAAAGATTTCCTTTGTTAATTTTTATTGGCAGTGAGAGCCAAAGGTTTACCAAAACATTCCTGTCAACATTCAACGGGACCTCTTGTGTTTTTCCTTATTTTCTATCACATGCATTTAGGTCCATAATTTTTTGGATATTCTTTGTAATTTTGCCTCTGTACACCACCAGAGTGGATTTAAATCAAAAATTCAAGGTATGATTGAAGTGCGGACTTTCAGCTTTAATTCAGAGGGTTTTAGAATAATTTTACACTAACCGTTTAGGAGTGACTGCTATTTTTAAAGTCTAGAACCAATGACAATCTGTTGGGTTGAGATCAGGTGTCTCACTTGGCCCTTGAAGAAACATTTCTTTACCTTGAGAAGCTCCTGGGTTGGTTTTGCAGTTTGCTTTTGGACATCATCCATTTGCACTGTGAAACATTGTCCAATCAGTTTTGCAGCTGCAGCACTTGGCTGAATCTGAGCAGAGAGTATAGCCCTACACACTTCACAGTTCATCCTCATAGTTCTCTCAGCAGTCACATCATCAATAAACACTAGTGGCCCGGTATCAATGGCAGCCTGACATGCTCATGCCATAACACCAACTCGCTCATGTTTAATGGAAGAGGGCAGATAAACAAAAAACTTTTACTTTAACAGTTAGGTCTAACAAGTAATAAAACAAAAGTAACCAAATACCTAATGATCAAGATTACCCCCCCCAACACCCCCATGGTGGATCTGTGCTTTGTGGGGCCCAATCAGCCATTCCTGTATAAAGCACCTTTTATTCCCATGATGCCATCCCACCTCAGCAGCCAAGCAGACCCCTCAGTGCTGGTGAAACAAGAGAAAGAAATTAATAACAAATAAGACAGATAAATAAAGTTGAGCATAAAAAACCTTAGTGTGCACTACAAATGGAACTAATGTATTCCAACAATGTTGACTAAATATGAGTATGATATATGAACTCAAGAATAAAGTGTCATTATTTATGTTTGTGTGTGTGCAGATGCAGCAGTCACAGATCTCAGACCTCAAGCTTCATGCTGGTCTAAACGCTCAGTTTCAGACGGTTGTCAATGACAGAGGGGCAGCCAATCAGAATAAAGCTGGCTTAAAGGGTGAAGAGTGTGTGTGTGTGTGTGTGTGTGTGTGTGTGTGTGTGTGTGTGTGTGTGTGTGTGCTGTGTGTGTGTGTGTGTGTGTGTGTGTGTGTGTGTATGTGTGTGTCTGTGCACCAAGGCCAAGAAAGTGCAAGAAGGATTAGTTTGATCTGGTTGTCATGTAGAGCTACTCCACAGTCCAGAAATAAAAATATGGGGTCGGAAATGAGCTCAACAGGTTCAGTTTCACTCTCAGTGATGGTGTGTGTAATCAGAGGTGGAAAACAAACTCCACCAAACTAACAAAGCACACTTTACTGGATTATATCTCTGTCGCACCTTCTTTGTTTTACTCTGCTGCAATCCTTAGTTAGCAGATCATGTTACAAGCAAATGCACACTACAAAGAAAGATTCTTTTTTTTATCTGCTCAACCCAAAAGAAACACCAAATGTTCAGAGTTATCACAGGTGTTAGGCACAAGCTGTATTCATTACAGCTTTGTCGCGCTGTGTGCCATTTCCAAGGTGATTCAAGTATTTATCTGAGTTGAGATTATGATTGTGAAAAGCTTTGAACATTCTAATTTGAAACCAGCTTTTTTCCCACCATTTGCATAGAAAGAGATTAAAAATAAGAGGATGAAGGCCATGGAGATATGGATTTGGAAGTAAAGGCCATCTTATGAATATAGAACTAATTTAATTTTTCACCACTATCATTTATTTTCTCAACAAAAAAAAGGAACAGAAGTGAAATAAATCCAAATTAAGCAAAGGAAAAGCTTTTGTGGGCATTTATCTTAAAATGGCTTGCGAGAGAAAGAGATTGCTTTAGCATCAAGGGAAAACAAAAGTGGACAGCGCTGCACTCAGAGCTCAGAAAACATCATTTGGTCCATCTAGTTATTATGGCGGTGAAATCAGTGCCAGCTTCTGGAGTGAGTTTCTCTCTGGGAGTTCAGATAAAAGCCTGGTTCAAGTGCAAGAAACCATTTCACTTTGATGACCATTTTCCAAAAAGCAGAAAGTATGCACACATGATGGGGAGGAGATACTTTGGAGAATTACCAACACTGCAGCCATTTTGTTCTTTGAAAAACATTTGAGGCAATTTTTAGTAAAGTTCTGGAAAATTAAAGCTGTTCGAGTCATGCTCAGAGAAGCATATTTTCATCTGTCTTATCTGCTATATTGATACAAGAAAACTCAATTTGCATTTATATTAGAAAATGATTTGGGGCTCAACATGGCCCCATCTGATGCCCCAGAAATGAATGCCTCCATATGTCTCCAGTATGCGAGACAGGGGCCTCGAGGAGTTTATAGCGGAAGTAAATCCTGATGCACACAACCAGGTCGTCTTTGTGAGTTTGTCACCTTTGTTGAGGGGTCAAACAACAGTACAAACAGCATGCCAGCAGTCTGCATGCTAGCTGACAAAGTGAGACCACTAACCTGCACGTTATCTAGCTGCCATGGTCACAGGACACAGTCATAATACTCTGTGCAAAGGATAACTTGTACTCTAGCATGTGGCATATCTGAACGATTACATGGAGACAGAATAAGACATTATGGAGCTTTTCATTCTAAGGTCAGCTGGACAGAGAGAAGTGGCAGAATCTTAAAAATTTCCATCACACTCCTCCATTTTCATCATTCATTAATCACTCGACTGTATTGCATTAACAAATGTGGCACAAACAACAGAGCTACAAATCCAGACAGGTTCAATCTAGGTCTTCACTGTATGTGTTACAGAACGCTTGTTGTTGTTGCGCGGCTAAGGCACTTCCTGAGGCACAGCAATCACTAAGGAGACACAAAATAAAGACACTGAAACACACGATTCTTCATCACATGCCAGATGATAAGTTAGGATCCAGTCAGGAGACAAGTACAAGTCGGGCTGTTGCTCTGAAACAGGTGTACAATTAACTAACTGAGCTGACAGGGAGCGATTAACAGAACAAAGAGCTTGAATGACAAACACACTCAACACTAAACAGAATGAGGCTTCATATTCAGCTCATAGAGGTGCTTGAATTTGCTCAAGCAACACTATGAGCTCAGCAAACTTTTGCAAAAGTTTGCATGTCCTTCATGCCTGGTTTAGTTTGCATTTGCCACACTGAAGTATGGAAAGATAAGACAGATCTGAGCACTTATCACTTAGTTCTTCCCTGGCACACACAGGTAAGTCAGTCCATCCCACCTTACTGCTCTGTTGCCCTAGAGTTGGCCCATGGCTGGAGTGGGAGCAGAGCTCAGTCAGCAACAAAGCTGAGGTGAGACTTTCCTCCCTAACCTGGTGTTTGGTGGAGCAAAGAGCTTTACTTCTTCCTGTCTGCTTTTGCTGGTTGCCAGGTTAAGGTGCTGTTCACCCAGAGTGGGGAGCACATGATTTACTTGTCTTTTAGGATTACACAGAAGAAAAAGTCACTTTCACAGTGGCTGGTGGGAAACGGTGTTCTGTCTGCGGGCCCCACCCTGAAATCCTCTTTGGGAGGTGAGGAGAGCACGGTCCAATCAGCACAGCAACACAATTAGGTTGTTCCTCTTTGACAGCAACATGGTATTAATTTTTAATACACTGAAGTGTTTGGTAGTGTTTTTTGCTATGCCAGCTGCATTGCATTTGACCAAATGTTTAAAAGGGCCAAAATCTTCCCATCTGTAACTGTAACTGTAATGCTTTGAGAGTGACACATGAGCAGATTTGGGACATCAAGCATATTAAACTGTGTGGGTGTTAGCTGCACAGTCTGTATTGCCAAAAGTATTCGCTCGTCTGTCTTCACATGTATATGAACTTGTATGACACCTCATTCTTAATCCATAGGGTTTAATATCATGTCGGCCCACCCTTTGCAGCTATAATTCAACTCTTCTGGGAAGTCTTTCCACAAGGTTTAGGAGTGTGTTTATGGGAATTTTTGACCATTCTTTCAGAAGCACATTTGTGAGAGCCAGGCCTTTTTGTGTTGGATGAGAAGTTTCACATGAGAAGCTGTAGCTTGGATAGATTGGTACATGGTGAGGTCCACCATGTGGACCTCTTCGTCCTTCTTCTCCTTATGTTAGGCTATGAGGTGCTTGTTGGCATGAATGGTGTCTGACCTCTCACAGGGTTGTTATACTTTATTGTCATCATTCCAATCCTGATGTTGTCTGCTGAAGACTCATTAAGGAAATTTACCAGAACTTTTTTCCAGTCATGAGTGATGGCTTCTTTAATTTGAGCTTCTGACCAGGATCAAAAGACTAGCAGGGGCTGTTCACGGGCACATTTGAGGGGCGTGTGTTGGTGCTGTGGGAGAAAACTCTGACGTGGAGGTGGTCGTGCTTTCCGATAAGTTGGCTTGTTGATGTGAAGCCTCAGTTGGTGGGCTGTGGTCAGTAATGAATGCTGGTGCTTCATGCCGTCCATGTTTTGTTGTATGATGGTGGTGGAGGCAGTGAAGGTCAAGGCTTTAAAGAGAGACACAGACAAGAATTTCTCTAAGAAGATTTGTGAGTTTCATCCTTTTTTTCCTGAGCTTTTCCTTAGATTTCTCTCTGTATCATTTTTTCACACATTTAATGTCTTCAGGTGATTTTCCATTTCAATAAAATCTTTTATTTTTTCCTTGACTTTTATCTCTTTTATTCTACGATATATTTTTCTTTCCAACTACATTAAAAAAACTTTATTTCAGACATTGTGGTTCATTTGAATAGAAGACAGCAGAAGGACAACAACAACACACACACACTGAATTAATCAACATGTACATTTCTGTATAAAATTTCTCAGCAAAGCATCAAAGGGAACATTATCAGTCACATTTGGCTTGCACTTGTCCATCTTGGAAGCTTGAGCAAGATCCTGAATGCATCATTATGTGCCACCTGAAGCTTTTTCATTTTTGATATTATATACATGCACCACAAATGTGCTATATAAAATGGAGTGCATATTTTAACATCGCTGAAACTTTATATCCCAAACAGAACGAGGGAAAAAAATGACTTCCAATTCTCCTCAGCTGAAGTGAGGAGGATTTTAATTCAACTTTTTAAAGTTGAATTCAATATCATACTGCAGCTACTGCAAGCTGGCATTGATAAGACTCTCCCTCATCTCACATCCAGTCTCCTGCTTGTTTAGTGTTTTAGAAAGATCATCTGTATATAAGTCGAAGAGCTGAAAATATCCCACCTTTTCTTATCCATTGCTTACTAAGCCCATCAGACTTGTATAGTTTGATGTTAGTACTTATGATGAAAAATCCTTATCAGATATGAGAGAACCACACATTCTTGTAACTTAATAATTTACAATGATTAATACAATCAAAAGCTTTTTATGCATCAAGGAAGCACATAAATATAGTCGTGTTTTGTTTGTTGTACTTGGACACAACTTCTTTCAGAGCATGCATGCACATATCAGTGATCTGCTTATTTCTGGAGCAAAAATTGATTGTTGGTGGTTGTTATATATTTTCGAAGCCTATCCAGAAGAATCCATTGTAGTTGCTCTGGCTGGCATACTAGCAGAAACTTTAGGAAGACCCAGCCCTTAATATACTTTGACCTTCAGAAAATGCTTTTATCTGGCCCTGTATTGACTGATCTCTAGAACAGATGTAAATATTGAAAAACAATCATTTTCTTACTCCCCCCCCAAACAAAAAAAATGATAGAAATTAATTTCAGATCTCTCACCTTTGAGAACAATGTGGTCCATTGGCGGTAGTTTGGTCCCAAAGGTTAGCCCTCTTTGTCCCTCAGCTATGTCACTGTCCATTTCAGACCCAAGATGCAATAAACCACGGGATCCCACTTCTGACACCAAGCTTGTTGTGGAAATCTGAAAAAAATTGGGGTGCGCACAGCCAGGTTGTCTTTATGAGTTTTATTTACCTATACAAAGGGCTCAAACAACAGGACAACATGAAGGCAGTCTGCATGCTTTCTGACAGAGGGATTGTAAACTTAAAATATTTATAGAGACAAGTTATAAATCTGCCATAGTCACAGGATACGTTGTGTGCAAAAGATAACTTGTACGTCAACATGTGGCACAGCTGAAAGATTAGATGGAGACAGAATAAGACAGTGTGGAGCTCTTAATTCAATATGGGCAGCGCGACACAGACAGGGAGGAGAATCATTTCCATGACAATAGTGACGGTGAAAAGTTAACTGGAGACTAAAGGCGAACAGAAAACTTTGAAAGGTCGGACCTTAACCAGGTGGTCACAGTAACAGCTCTCTTCCTGTGCTGAGGAGACGATGAAGCAGCAGTCATCAGTAACACATGAATATGCAACTGTGAATTTCAACAGCATGAAATATAAAACCTGGTCGAGAACCAGACAGAAGACCAGGAGATCTTTTAAGGACAGACAAAGATTTTTTTCAGGTATGTCTTTAAAGCAGTACATTATTGGATGATATGTACTGATAATTTGTTATGACTTTATGCATTTCTCTGTAAATATGAAGCAGCACTGGAGCCAATATGAGACTCCAGCAGTTGGACTTTGTCCAAATTTGATATATCTCCAGAAGAAACAAGCTCTTTAAATATATTCTTATGCAATTTTGTTGCTCCACAAGAGGACCAGAGGAATTTTGCTAAATTATATCAGGAAGCACTTTTTAACAAACTGTAAACAGAAGGTATGATACAGTGACAAGAAACCTTTAATCAAACTATGGGCATTTACCACCGGCTTACGTACAGTTTGATTTATACATGAAAAATAACTACAGACTACAGTTTGGTCACAATTTTTAAATTTCACATCATGTTCAATGAAGCCTATTTATGCTGAACAGGGAATGATTAAAATATTATGTAACCAAGCAATAGAATTAATTTTACCTTTACAAACAATGTTCTAAAACCTAAGTTTTTTTTCCCAAAGCTTTATATTGAATTTCACAGCACATGTAATAGAAGTCCACTGTTTGAATATTTGCTCCAGCTTTAATGACGCATGATACCACTCTATAAATGTCTTTATATTGTAAATAGATCAGATTATTCAGAGGTATACTGATCTTTGGCGCCTCCTGATATCATTCTGCGACTAAATGGGCAGCGTAGCTTCAATTTTACGCACGTCTTTGCTGCCAGTGTTCATTGAAGGGCTGATACCTCCATATCATAAATGTAAACAGGTAAACAAGCCTCCCAGCCTCTTAGTGGGGAACATGGTGATTTTTTAACGGCTTTTAACACACAATGGTAACTGTAGTTCAGTCAGATCAGACTATAAAGCCCATGCTTTAAGCTCGTGACGCACGCGTCAGCAGTGAGGTATAGTTTAAAAAGCCAGCCAACAAAGGCATGACTGTTAGGACTTAATTTGCTAGACTGAAGACCGCCAATATGTCGCTGGAGGAGCAGTTCATGTTAAGCCCTGAGGACAGCACAGTTCTGCTTCTGAATGTTTCCAAAGTGTTTGGCGACTCAGGAAGAGAGCAGCACCGTTACAGCATCTGGCTCCCTGGTATCGGTATCGCTGCCATCTACGGGATTATCATCATCGTGGGGCTGGTTGGAAATGTCACTTTAATGAAGACGTGTCTGCTGGTGAGGTCCATGCGGACGGTGCCTAACTTGTTCCTGTCCAGTTTGGCTTTGGGGGACCTGCTGCTGCTGGTGACCTGCGCCCCGGTGGACGCCAGTCGATATTTGGTGGACGAGCTGGCTCTTCGGCCGAGTTGGATGCAAACTGATCCCGTTCATCCAGCTGACCTCGGTGGGAGTCTCCGTGTTCACTCTCACTGCTCTCTCCGCTGACCGGTACCTGTCACACAGTCAGTCTGAACTGCTTCAACCCCGCTTTAACTCTTCGTGTTTCTTAAGCATTAGTTTCCCTTAGAGTCAATAAAAAACCCGCAGGACATGACACTTAGAAATCGTGAAAATATGTGCTTTTACGCATATCTGCAGCATTATATAGACATGGTGTAGAAAGTTTTACACATTTACAAATGATCAAGCTACTCCCAAAGAGACTCCCTAAAAGACTTTTAGTATTTAAATTTTAAATGTTAATTTATTAATTTGATTCATTGCTGTAAATAAATCAGTGCTACTCCGGTGTTATTTTCTCTGTGATCAACCTTAAAAGTGTTGCAGTTTTCAAGGAATTTATACTGGCATATAAATAAAACGTTTTAATACTGAATGCAACTGAATTTTTTTTTTGTTGCTTTTTTTAATCTAACAAGTGGAATACACTAAAGCGCTCAATCAATTCAGCCTCAGCTACACTTGCTGATTGCTTGTCCATTTAGAAAGGGGAACTTTAAATTACTCTGAGCAATCTGATCTAGACAATGAACTAAATTAATCTCACATCCAGTGTCCAAATTTTCTCAAACACAATAACAAGGATGCACCACTGCATTGTCTGTAAAATGTCTCCTTTGAAGCTTTTAGAGTAGTCTGCTAAGCATTAGGCTCTTGCTGGAATATTAAGTGCACTATTATTTAGATGTTTGTGGGTTAGATTGATTAAATATAGATAAAAGCTTCACAGCTGGGGGCTCCACACCTATGCACAAAGTCAGAAGGAAAAGAAAAAGATGATTTGAACAGGAAAGTGGAAAAATATTTGTATCAGTCAGAACTCTCCTCAGATCTCTGCTCTGATCTTTAAGAATTAAACAATGCCTACATCCAAGGATTATTAGTCATTGTGCTGATCTGAGATCAAAAACAAGGTCCAGTTGTGGATTTTAGTGAAGCACGTGTCTGAAAATGTGTTGAGGATGCTTTAGATTTCCACTGTATTTAATTTTGCTGCAAATTTAATAAAGAGGCACAAAGATTTTGACAGATAATCAAGTTGATTGCAGAGTAACCATCAAAGTGTTTTTATGTTTGCTCACTGCTTTGCTGCTATTGAGACAGAAAAACACTGGGCCACAGTTTGAGCATTAAACACCTGCTGAAATTAGCATTCTTGACTCTCAGCACAGGAGCTTTTCTCATCTCCTGTTTCCTTTCATTCAAAGCCTGCTTTAATTTTCTCTGCTACATACAGTCAGATAATCTAGTTTGATTAGAAAACCAAACTGTGCCTGCTGTTAAAAATCAGCAATGAGATAATAAGTCATTTTTTTTCTGCATTTATTTTTTGTTGTGTGCATAATGAAGAAACTGTAGTGAGCTCATCTTCATCCATAAATGGCATTTCTTCTACCAGGTACAAGGCCATTGTCAAACCGCTGGACATCAACAAGTCCAGTGCTGCTCTCAGCATCAGTTTACGCGCGGGGATGATCTGGTTGCTCTCGGTGACTCTGGCTGTACCTGAAGCCGTCTTCTCTGACCTGCACACCTTCACCACCAGCCACACCAATGAGACATTTGTGACCTGCGCTCCTTACCCACACGCAGGGGGGCTGCACCCGAAGATCCACTCCACTGCTTCATTCCTCATCTTCTACATCATTCCCCTCTTCATCATATCTGTCTACTACTGCTTCATCGCTCAGCAGTCTGGTCAGGAGCTCTGCAGACATCCCTGCTGAAGGACACCTGCACCTCCAGAAACAGGTCAGAGCCTAGTTCGTTTGTTCTTTCTTTCTTTCTTTCTTTCTTTCTTTCTTTCTTTCTTTCTTTCTTTCTTTCTTTCTTTCTTTCTTTCTTTCTTTCACATTCTTGTCTGATCTGAGAAGATTAGACTCAAGACTCACAAGGCTTCCCAGAACAATTAATTAGCTTACCACTGGGTGCAGGGATAACAGCTGTATCCAAAGCCTTAATTCACACTAATTAACACATTTTATCCAGATTAACATCTTCTGGAGCTGGAGCATTTGTAACTGGGACCCCACTGATCCCCACTGTCCATTTAAATTTCTTCCCCCCTCCAGACACTCAGAAATTAACTTGCTCTGGGAACCTGATGATCAGTCAGCAGTCAATTAGTTGACTGGAGGGAGATTAAAGAATGGTTGATTTATCTTTATTTCAAAGTCAGCAGAGACAGGGAGAGAGAAAGAGAAAGAAAACAGTTGCACAGTAACTATTAGGTCACCCAACCCCTTGAACGAATGTACTCTAATTTCTTAATTTTTTTCCAATAGATTTCCAACCAGATCTTAGCCCAAAAAATGCTTTGATGGTGTAAAACTGGGCTGAAAGTGAATGAAAGCCATATTTCACTGTGTTCTAACACTCACTCCACTAAATCAATCAATTATTAAAGAAAAAATGAGGATGTGCTGAGAATGAAAGTAATTGCTGGCCACAGCCTGAAAACACATCGTTGGTTTTGAAGGTTTTTGTCCCTTTCGTCTTCTGGTTGCCTGGTAACTCCCAGTGAAGGAGTCCCTGAACTTCTGATTAATTGCAAGTTATATTTTTAAAATTAAGCTTCTGTCTCCACCCCTCCCCCCACCCCACCCCAAAAGAAAGAAAGAAAGAAAAAAAAAAGATCAGAATCTATTTTGTTAATCTGCCAAAGTGGAAATTTCTTTTTAGTTCACACAAACACAAACACAGCCTTAGACTATAGGCTGGCTTGTCTGATGAGCCTTGTCTAATGGTGTCACACATTGGTTACTGAAATCCTGTTTTGAAGCTTCGATCATTCTGGCCATTGCTTTCCTGTGACAAGAGTGGTGTTGATCTCACTTGAGAAACTAAAGGTCACTATACACTCATAATGTTTAATTTATGCTGCCATGATTGTGTTTGTTTTTGTGGGTATTTGCCTACTTTTTCCAACTAATGCAAACATGCTGCCATGCAGTCCTCCAAATCCCAACTGCGCGCTGCTCAACGTGAATGATGCTGTGTATGGGCTGCATGCTTACTGGCTGACAGGAATGGGAGAAGCATGGAAAAAATATCAAATATAAAAAATAATATACAGGATGAAAAGCACAGATAGTGGCTGCAGTGGACCCATTTCATTGGCTGGTTGATGGACCAGCAGCAGCACATGCAAGAGTAGCCCACGGTCTGGTTATACCACATATTTTTGATAACAAACAACTGCCTGCAGATGGCCAACATGTTAACACCGCTACACAATAACTGACCCGTAAGGCAGGAACCATACTGCCCAACTTCTTTCTTAAACCAGAGGAGTCAATGCTGGCCATTACAAGGAATGATTTGGTTTATCCATCC
Source organism: Pterophyllum scalare (assembly GCA_024447675.2). Classification (NCBI taxonomy): domain Eukaryota; kingdom Metazoa; phylum Chordata; class Actinopteri; order Cichliformes; family Cichlidae; genus Pterophyllum; species Pterophyllum scalare. The sequence goes on along the minus strand of JAMQGT020002272.1, from coordinate 85,439 downwards.
ATCCATCCATCCATCCATCCATCCATCCATCCATCAACAGATGGAGAACTTACTTTCTCCTCTCTCCTCTCCTGTCAGATCAGGTCCAGGAAGCGTCTGGCCAAAACTGTGCTCGTGTTTGTCGGCTTGTTTGCACTCTGCTGGCTCCCCAGTCATGTGATCTACCTGTATCGCTCCTACCACTACGACCAGGTGGACACGTCGCTGGGCCACTTCATCGCCAGTGTGTGCGCTCGTATCTTGGCCTTCACCAACTCCTGCGTGAACCCGTTTGCTCTGTACCTGATGAGCAAAAGCTTCAGCAAGCACTTCAAAAAGCAGCTGCTGTGCTGCACCTCTCCCAGAGAGCTGCACAGCCAGAGCAGCAGGAGTACAAACATAACAACCGTCTGAAGGAATCATGAACCTCACATCTGTACTTTGGCAGGATTCAAGTCACTTTTGAGTTTGGTAACATGACAGTAAATTAAAAAAAAACAAACAATAATAACTGAGTTGTCAACAGTTGAAATTAAAATAAAAAATATAAGATGCTGCTGTGTAAATCTCTGAGGTCTATGTTGCCACGATGGCCCCAAACCCAACCCTAAACAATCAGGATATAGAATTTTGGCTTTATTAAATTGTTCTTTCAAGTCTTAGCAATCAGGGAACAAAGAAAACAAACATTCTGACACATCAAAAACTGTTCAATTATTTTTTTCAAAAGTTTGTTTTGGCCTTATATACAGTTGGAGTTATCACCTATGATGACTTATACCTCAAAGGGTTTAAAAAAATGTTGATAAAAACAAAAACATAACTCCTGAAGTTCTCAGGTTGCTTACTTGAGGAGAATATTTTTTGTACACGTTCCTTGTTGGCAAAGTGTAATATGAAAGGGGCCCATTATGGTTATTTCATATTTTATTCTGAAACCACATAAGAGTTGCTTTTCATGATTGACACAAAAGGATTACCACATAAAAGGACCACCTACTCACCTTACTTGTTTCACACAAATGAAAAGCAACAACAAACGGGAGTCTGCACAAGGTAGCGAGTCTGAGTAATATAATCTGCAGCTTCTCAAATCCACCCATATAGTTCCAGGCTAGGTCTGATCCAGAACAGAGGGGAGTGCACAAACATCTGCAGCAACAAAGATTACAACATAATGTCTCCCTTTACTTCAGAATATTTCTCTCATTGCTTACCTATTGTAGGACATTATGGTGGATTTAGTCTTTCATTTATAAGCCGAAAATAATTTATATTGATTTCTGTTGTGCGAGAAATTGTCAGGAAATACATATCTAGTAAAATACAACAAGGAGATGCAACCATAGTTTGAATTTGCAGGCATGCTGTGCCTGTAGTAGGTGACCGTGTAAGGAAATCCACAATGAGTTGATCAATAGAAAAAAAAAAGTTCTTTTTCCTGCATTTACATAAACTCACTGGATATTTTGTTTAGGTACACCTTTCTAGTACTGGGTTGGACCCCATTTGCATTCAGAACTGCCTGAAATCTTCACAGCATTGGTTCAACAAGGTGCTGGAAAGACTCCTCAGAGATTTTGGTCCACACCCACATGACAGCATCACACAGTTGCTGCAGATTTGTTTGCTGCACATCAATGATGTGAAATTCGTGTTCCACCACATCCCAGTGGTGCTCTGCTGGATTGAGATCTGGTGACTGTGGGGGGCATTTGTCATGTGGAAGAAACCAGCCGGAGATGATTTGAACTTTGTGACATTGCGTGTCAGCCTGCTGGAAGCAGCCATCAGGAGATGGGTACACTGTGGTCATAAAGGGATGGACATTTTCAGCAGCAATACTCAGAAGGCTGTGGTGTTTAAATCATGCTCAATTGGTAATAAGGGGCCAGAGTCTGCTAAGAAAATATCCCCCACACTGGCCTGAACTATTGACACAAGGCAGGATGGATCTATGTTTTCATGTTATTTACATTCTGACTCTACCATCCAAATGTCACAGAAGAAATCACGACTAATCAGACTAGGCAACATTTTTACAATTCTCCACTGATCTGCTACAGCCTATCTACTTCGAGGTTTGATGTGTACATACCTCGGTTCTGATGGGTGGTTATTTGTGTTACTTTTGCCTTCATATCAGCTTATACCAGTCTGACTATTCTCCTTTAACCTCTGGCATCAACAAGCCATTTTCACCTAGAGAGCCGCTGTGTACTGAATATTTTCTGTTTTTAAGATCATTCTCTGTAAAGCCTAAAGATGGCTGTGTGGGAAAATCTCAGCAAATCAGCAGTTTCTGAAGCACTCAGAAAAGCCTGTCTGACACCAACAACCATACCACGTATAAAGTGACTTGAATCACCTTTTGCCCCCATTCTGTTGGAACTTGAGTAGGTTGTTTTGACCATGTCTGCTTGCCTAAATGTATTGAGTTACTACCATATAATTAGCTGATTAGATAATTGTACTAATGAGCATTTGAATAGGTGTAGGCCACTTAATAAGGTGGCCAATGAGTGTATTTTAATCCCATTTTAAATTTTTGCTGCATTTATTATAAATATCTGACAATCTAACATCATAAATATGACAAAATAAGTAAAAGCATGTATTACACATCTTTGGGGATGTAAAACCCCAAATCATGCAAAATTAAACTAAGTATTATTGTATGTCATGTAGTTTTCTGTAGTGTTCAATGAAATTTAGATGTGCTCCACTCCCACTTGCCTTGCGAACCATGCGTGAAATAGCTCGATGTTTATTTTGTTGTGTTTATATCTACTGTATAACATTTTTTTAAAAAGAAAAATGTCAGTGGAGGAGCGACTGCCTGTGACATTTGAAAGCTCATGAGCTGTAAAATATTCAAACTGAACACAACAACTTCTGCTGTTCAGTGTACTGCAATGAAATTTTAAACCAGATTTATTGGTTGTGTATTTGCCAAACGTTATTCAAATGCTCAGATATCACAGATTGTGCACATGGTGATGTGAGGTTGTTAGTGATGTGCTGGTTGCTTTGTTTGTGTACAGTTGTGTACAGTGTGTCAGTTACATTCAGTAGCTATTTGTTGCTTCAGAATAAAGTATTTGAATATGAACCTGACACCTTTGTTTCTTTAGATATGGAGATGCTGTTGTTAAAAGGAAATAACTGTTGTTTCATCTGTTTCATTTTAGATGAATATCCAATTAAATTTTAGTCACAAAATACAACCTCAACTCTTAGGTGTCTTCCTTTGTCAGACTAAAAAAACATAACACCCAACAAAAAGTAATTTACAGTGGTAAAAACTGGTCAACACAAACAAACATAAAAGCTGAATTATTAGTCCAGTACCCACTTAGAAGAAGTGGATGTTGACATTCTTAACATTTTGCTGTAATACTATCTCCAATTATGTAAAGAACAGAGAAGAACTGATGGTTTAAATACACACAAGGTAATTGGGGAGTGACCATAGTAGGAAACAACAGGTGAACCACACGAGACTAATGACACAAAAGAAGCAAAACTGAACACAAAGCACAGGGAACAGGGGACTGTCAAAATAAAAACAGGAAGTGACCAAACAAGACACAAACGCAGACCTATAGATTACACAAGAGACAAGGGACAAAGACGCAGACACAAACAGACACTAGAACACAGAGACGCGGGAAGACGAGAAGAACAAGGGAAGACAGGAATGGGATACAATAACTATAACTAAAAGCAAAATTCAGAAACTATAAAAAACTGTAAGCAATCTTTAAAAACACAGCTAGAGATATAACAAAAACAGAACCTCAGAGAAAAGACACAAAACAAAGCAAATGGCACAGGACCATGACAGAAACATTAACTGCTCAAACTGAATAAATATTAAAGCTGGAGATGAGTTCTTTGGTATTACAATGAAAAGTCTTTCACTGAGCTGTGTGACCTTTTCCCGAAGAGCAAGTCGACCGAATGAAGCTCAGAACTGAGGTATAAAATCATCTTTGTTAGTAACAATGTTATTTAATTGCCTGATATCAAGTGCCCTTTGGAATCCCAGAGTGAACCGCCAAAGAGCTACGGCTTCAGAAGAACACCTTCAAACTGATTTTATACCAGATGTTTGAGGGTAACTGCTGAATTTCAGACTGAGCAGCAGGAAATTCATTAAAACATGCACCTTTACAAATCAACAGCACAAACTGTATGTACCTCTTGCAAAGCCTTTCCTGAAGGCTGAGGCTTTTCTTTTCCATCTAGGTAAAGACACATCAAGTTAAATCTGTTCTAACAAGTTCGTTCAGGTCTCTGCAAAGGTGACCTTTCGGAGTGACATTTGAAGTCAGAAAATTAATTCCCCCTGAGCAACACCAGCCGCAAAACACACTCTAACTCTCAGTTATTTGGATCCTTTACTGCTGCTGCTGCTGGTTCCCTTCAGTTAATTTTATCATTAATTTTTTTATTTTTCGACCCCTCATTATTAAACGCAGATTCTAAGCCACAACATGTGCAAAAACAGTAAAAATATGCACATATTGTTCACATTAAAATCCAATCACTGTATTCAAGCATAACACAGTTTATCTCAAGAATGCCAAGCTTTATTTGCTTAAATATTTTTTTAGCTTTGTTCTCATCTGGATGGTGTCTGAGGTAGTTCACATGACATAAATACGCTAACCGGCCACTTTATTGGGTACCCTATTCAACTGCTTCGTAACAAAAATATCTAATCAGCCAATAACATGGCAGGAGCTCAGTGCATTTGGGCATATGGACAGTTCAAATCAAGCACCAGAATGTGGAAGAAAATTGATTTAAGTGACTTTGAACGTGGCATGGTTGTTGGTGCCACATGGGCTAGTCTGAGTATTTCAGAAACTGCTGATCTGCTGGGATTTCCCAACAACCATGTCTAGGGTTTACAAGAGCATCATTCTTAAAAAGAGAAAATATCCAGTCCAGTATTCTCCGGGTGAAAATACCTTGTTGATGTCAGAGGTCAGAAGAGAATAGCTTCAAGCTGATATGAAGGCAACATCCTGCACACAGGAGAGCATCTTTGAATGCACAAGACACTGAACCCTGATGCAAATGAGTTACAGCAGCAGAAGACTACACCAGGTACTCCTGTCAGCTAAGAACAGAATGCTGAAGCTACAATTAGCACGGATGCACCAAAATCAGACAATAGAAGACTGAAAAAACGTTGTCTGGTCTGACGAGTCTAATTTCTTCTGCATGGTAGGGTCACAATTTGGTGTAAGCAACATGAACGCATGGATCCAACCTGCCTTGAATCAGTGGTTCAGGCTGTTGGCGGTGGTGTAATGGTGTGGGGGATATTTTCTTGGCACATTTTGAGCCCCTTAGGAACAACTGAGAATCCTTTAAATGCCACAGCCTACCTGAATGTTGCTGCTGACCATTCCCACTCCTTTATGACCACAGTGTAACCATCTTCTGATGGTTGCTACCAGCAGCATAGCATGCTATGTCAAAAAGCTCAAATCATCTCAAACTAGTTTCTTGATCATGACAATGAGTTCACTGTACTCAAATGGCTTCCACAGTCAGCTGATCTCAATCCAGTAGAGCACCTTTGGGATGGATGGATGGATGTGCAGCTGACAAATCTGCAGCAACTGTGTGATGCTATCATAACGATACGTACCAAACTATCTGAGGAATGTTTGCAGCACTTTGCTGAATTGATGCCAGAGAACTCAGGCAGCTCTGAAGGCAAAAGGGAGTCTAACCTGGGAACTAGCGAGGTGTACCTAATAAAGTGTCCAGTGTGTGTGTGTGTGTGTGTGTGTGTGTGTGTATGGTGTATGCTCATGTTAATAATAAAGTTTCAAATAATATGGTCAGTTTACATGGAAATTATTCCTTTGACTTTTCTACTTTTGGCTCTGTATGATGTCAGAGAGGGAGGATGTGCCTAGTATGGTCACCTCATGCACACAGCCCTTCTACCAAAATCTACTGCAGTAGATTCCACAAATAGAAATATGGAAATGTGACCATAATAGGTCCCATATAAAATGCACAAAACCATTAGAAACATTTTTGAGAAAAATAATTTTAAAAGAATTTCTTTGCATTTCTCTTCAAAACTTGCCACCTGCATTACCCATAATGCAACTCAGCCTCTGACATTGCTGGTGTGAATTCCTGTGCGTTGGACTCATGGACATATTGTCTGTGGCTGTGCTCGTAGTGTTCAACTACAAAGGTCTGTTCTGTAGTCTTCACCCCCAGCTGATGCTTATTCAAATGACAGCCACAAAGCTCCCTGGGGAGCTACAGTTTTATGCAACTTTTTTTCTTTTTAATATATACACCAGTACTCCCAAACATCTTTATGAAAGACTTTAATATGTAAAACTGGTGGTGTTCAACTTAAAAAACATTTTGGAATCATGTAAAATTTATGAACACTGAATGGAAAGTACAAAAATACAAAAACCTGATCCATCAAAGTCCCGCAGGATGAATGCAGCTCATCCTAGAGCCAAAATATTTCATTGAGTAATATTCAGAAAGCCATTATTATAATACTAAAAGCTTCTGAGTGATGAGATGAAAACTTTCTCTGAATATGGTGGCCTTTTTTCTCTCCTTATGAACAACTATGCAAAAATGTGAAGGACAGCAGAGATGTGTCACCGGTAGAGGAGGAAGTCCTTGATACTGCGAGGAAGAAAGAGGCTCGAGGCTCTGTGCAGGCGACTCCTTCCGAGACTTCGACGAATGCGCGTGCGACAGAGCTGAGACAGAGAGCAGGGACCTGGGCATGGGAGAGAAGTCGCAGCTATTAACACCTCAACTGTTGAAAATGAATGTGAGTATCCTCTACAAGAGTGTACTTTAAAAGACACCTCTGTTCAGCAGTGCAGCTCTCACTGAGCTGCTTGGCTTCGACAGCTGAAGAGGAGTCTTTCCCTCGGCATTCCTGCAACACCCGTCAGCTCCAAAATCCAGAAGAAGATCCACAATGCTGGCTTCTCCCTCCCGAACTGCAGCATGCAGAGGACTGTCCTGCCCGCATCCAATATGAACATCTGCTCCTGCTCAAATATGCAAACAGAGACGTTCAACACCCAACAATGAGTCAAACAGGCAAATCATGCAATTTAGACTAAAAACCATCCATGTGTTTTAGGTGGCATATTGTTAAAGCAGTATATTATTATTTATTAGTAAGTAATGAAAAAGTTTTCAAAAAGAAATTCAAAGTACGGATATGAATACTTTTATAAGATTTACTCCCACATCTGACAGGTTAGATTGACTAGAAAAGCTTTTAAATGTGTGCTGATGTGAACTGTGACACATTGAGTTCCTGTTTCCATGGAAAGTGAAGGTGGGGGGCCAGAGAAACAGCAGACGGCGCCACTAAAATTAACTCAGGAACAAAAATTTCAGCTGCATTTAAATATTCTATGGCTATGCAATGAAGATTTTCAGTCTAGTTTGAGCATTTAATTCCCAAAGATGAAAGGTGGCATGCAAGAAAAGTTCTGACAAAGCAAAGAATGCAATCCTCTCATTTGATAAACATTAAATCTAATAATTAACTAATCACTGCATTCAGTTTAAGATTCATGAATTTATTGGCTTTATGATCATCTTTAAATTGGCTTTCCTCAAGTTCAGGTTATACCTCATGTCTAACACACAAAGTGGATTTTTTGACAACTTTAGCACAATAAATAAGCTGTTACTGGGTGAAATAACGGTTTGAGGCACCAGTTGCTGCAATTAAAAGAGTAAAAAGACATGATGAGTTTTCTGGAGCTCCTTGATAAATTTAACTCACTGAAAAATACCTCATCAGACATATAATAAGGTTTCTTCATTTTTATGACTGTATGTGATTTCAGATGACTTAGAAGAAATTCAATTACAGCTGCCATTAACAGTTACTTTACAACTGATGACAATGAGTGGCTCTATAGTGCAGCGGTTTACACATTTGCCTAACATGAGAAAGATCCCTGATTTGAAACCAGGAGGAGGCACAAATCCCTTTGGGGTTGCATCAGGATGAGTGTCCGCCGTAATAATCTGCCAAATCAAATATTCAGATCCATCTAAAGGAAGCTTTTTACAACAGATTAAAATAAATTCTTATACAGCAAATTGAACTGACAATATTTAAAATGAGTAAAATCAGCTCGAAATAAGCCAGCTGAAATATACACATTATATTAAATGCGTCTGCAATAACAATCTTATATTGTAAAAAAAAAAAAAAAAAAAAAAGAATATTTTGGAGTATACTGAACACTTATCATACATCCATTTAGCTTATATTACTTTTAAAATTTTAATTTTTCTTTGTAAAAATCCTTCCATGACCACAGGAAGTCTTTGGTCTGTTTGTAGCTTTCAGGGATATTTTATTTAACTAGGTATGACTTATTTTTATGCATAATATTAAAACTTAGAAGTAAAACAAACAAAAAGCAACACCAAACAGAATGACAGATGTGGATGTCTGTTAATGCGGTAAACAGTTGTGTGTGACTTGTGATTCTTCCTGACTTGTATCACCTGAATACAGCAGCACCTGTACGCAGGCTGCAGCCCGGGCCGTGCAGGCAGAGAAAAGCGGCGTCCCAACGTCTGGCAGCTCCAGATCAATCAGAGCTCCACAGGACAGCAGCAGCTCCAGACACTCTCTGTGATCTGACAAAGATAAACATAACTGCTGCAATATAGTGCACCTTTATAACCGTAAATTTCTTACAAACGGACATGCATACCTTTCTTGGCAGCCTCATGGATGGGAGATGCCAGCCGGTAGGTGGTGTGAATGGAGGCACTGTGCTGCAGGATGAGCCTAACACAGGCAGCACTCCCGCTGCTGCAGGAGTTGAAGAGAGGTGTGGCGCCATCTGTTGACACTGCCTCTGCCTTAAGCGTATGTGGGGAAATGCATACAAAGGAACTGAGCTTAATTTGTTTAATTGATTCATGTACAGGACACCAACATATCAGATAGATCAAGCATCCTCTTTTCATGCAGGCTTCACCTCTGAACTCATATTTACTACATTAACTGTTTAATAAGAATTACATTTTTTTTAACCATCCAATCATTTAACTGCATATCCAGCCCAGACAAGATGCCAGGCTATCACAGGGCTAACACAGAGACAACGATTCACATTCACATTCACATTCACACCTACACCCAACTTACAATTACTAATTAGCTTACCAAGTACACACACACACACACACACACACACACACACACACACCCCTGCCTGCAATGGATTCAAATCCAAGACCTTCTTAATGTGAGGCACCAGTGCTAACCACTGCACCACTTTTATTTTTTACAATTTTTATACCATTTTATACATTATCCCAAATACTCTTCTAAGTATTTTTTCTAAAATAACTGGACAAGCTAATATCATTTAAAATATAATGATTGCTTTTAATACTGATGAAAATCCTCAGTGACTGCCTGAAGTCTAGAACCCATGTCGTATTTCTTCCCTTGAGATGCTGTGCCAGGCCTTTGTATCAAATTTAATGATATATAATACAATTTGATATATATATATATATATATATATATATATATATATATATATATATATATATATATAATTGTTAAAAACTGCTAACTCTAAATCTAAAACATCAAATAAAATCACCTTTGTTTTATCATTGCAATAATAATCTTTATACAAAAAACATATAATCCTTGTGATTAGTAGGTGACCTTATAGGGCTTTTGTGTCTGCAAGAGCAACAACCCTAATACTCGCAATTTTATATGTTTTTTTTTAAAAATGTCTCGGTGATGGTGACAATTCGGCCTTTTTTATGTCTTCATTGCATACTTGTATAGGATTTTGAGCTTATCAAAAGTGTTTGAGACCATACTCGCACAACAAAGGAGGGGTGATGATACGATCATTTTTCTATTTCTGTAGTTTATCTGATGAAGTCTCGGAGTTAAGGATTCCAAGTTAAACAGAACAACTTTCCCAGCGGTCTTTGTTTTTTTACGTAACGCCAACAGTCAGCTTTGATTTTCAAACATCTCATGTCAAATAAATCATACCCAACCTTAAATTTTTTGGACAATATCCAAAGGTTTTCATATCCACATCAGTCTAATTGTTTAAAGAAAATAAACAAAATAAAACGTTCTGAATATTTTGATGGCAGAGAAAAACAAATTCTTACATTTGCTCCATTATCCAGCAGGAACTTGGCACAAGCATAATGACCACCGAGACAAGCCTCGTGGAGCGAAGTGACCCCGTCCATGGTGAGAGTGTCCACATAACAGCCCTTCAGGGGAGAGATCAGAGGATTTCATTTTTTGTTCTTCACAGACAGTGATTGGATTGTGCACTGTAAGTACTCGATGTACAGAACAAGGTTTAAGATTACCTGAGCGATGAGGGTCCTCAGGTGGAGGAGTCTGCCCTGAAAGGCTGCTTCATGGAGTGGAGTTCTGTCAGACCAGAAGTCTGAGACACAGAGAATAAAATCAGGAAGGCCTCCACATTCAGAAAGCACAAAGACCAAGTGGTGTGGGCAAGAGATCCTAGTCTCTCTCCATTGTTACCTCATTCGAAAACTTATTTTTCTGGTTTCTCAGTGCTACCCCAACCCTAAAACACTTAACAACTTCCCCCCAAGGTTCTGCTGTCTATTGCAGCATCAAATTTTGCATGGGAAGTTTTGAAGTCTGAAGCAAATACACAGGGGTAACGTTTGCATTCATGCAATGGAAAACCCCAGTTACATACAAAAATTAAACTCACCAGCCATCAGCGAGTTGCACATCAGCCCCCCATACACGGATAAAGGCCTCTCCCAAGGATGCGACCACAAGGAAACATCTGTATGCAAAGCAGCCATGATGAAAATGAAATACTAGCAGATCCCTCCACCAATGCCCACAACTCCAGCTCATCCAGATACACAGACCTGAATTCGGCCTTCCTGCCTCTCTTATCTGGGTCCTTGGTCACCTCCCCCACATTACCACCTTCCACCCACTTTCACCCCAGTCCATGGTGAAAGTCAACAGTATGTGCATAACAATAGCTGCTAGAATGATCCTGGGGCTCATGAATCTTGAACAAAGCAGGTAAGGAGAGACAAGGACCAGGAGAGGTTTCTCACACTGTAGATACTACATTTGGGTGATAAAAGAGCAGAGTATCTCTCTGTGAATTGTGCATCTTCTCTTAGAACATATTATCAACTTAAGGCACAGTATGTGTTACTGCCACCATATATTATTACCACATGAACTAAATGAAATGCACTAAACTAACTAAACTACAAAATGTAGCAAAGCAAGTAATCCAAAAACAAATTCCTTGGCTCCAACAGAAGAAAATGGTGTATTTTGTCTTAACATTTAATGCAAAAACTTGATAACCTTTTTAGGTCGTCTTATGTAATTAAACCACATCAGGGCTTCATGCAGGTGCAGGGTATCATACTTGAGTTTCTGTTATGCAAATTGGCATCACTGGCCCTGAAAAATCCTCCATGTTTAAACGAGGACGTTTTCAAGTATAAACGGTTAAGTTTTGATGTGTTTCGGCCTCACGTTTACACGAGAACATTTCCAGTCCCTGAAAACAATACTTTTGAAAACAGTATTTTCAAAACGCACATCACTGGCAAATGCGCACTATGGTCGCGACTCTTATACCCACACCGCCAGTTTGCACCTGGCAATGGGAACTACGTTTTCAACGTCTTCCGTCTGAACGCGCTACTTTTTGAAAACGAAAACAAAACCGTTTCCACTGGATGATTCTCGTGTAAAGGGGGCCTCTATCACCTGTTCTTTCACACCTGTATTTTGTCTGGCACTCTCCCATACAGCGAGCCTTATCTTCATAAGAAAAATATTTATTTGATGCCTCTCCATGCCACGCAAAAATGACACGTAAGAACAGGGTATACAGAATATATTAACAAGTACACTTTATTTCCCACAATGGTTTTAACAGAAAGAAAAAAACTCCCAGGCTTTATATAATTATGTTCCATCTAACATGTTAAAACAAAGGAGTTGCATTCATGAATCTAAATGGGATAAAGCAATTTTCTCTTACACACGCTTCAAAAAACAGTGTATTTTATTTACAAAATAAACTTTTAAAATTACTGCAGCTTTGTTTCCCTGTGAGCTTACAGTCAGCCAGCCCTTTATTCCCTCTGTTCACTATAGCTGACTATACAACATATAAAAAAGTGCTTATAAATTCTCAAGTACTGCCACTAATTTATAAAACCTCCTAAGTGTGAGTCTTTTCTGCAAGCTCCCTTATGGTGAGTAAATGTAAACAAAATTTCAGTTGGCACCATAAAGAGCACAACCAAAACTTATATAAGCAGTCGGAAGTGAGGCAGAGGTACTGAGAGGTCACTGCGATTAACTTTCTGTTTCCACCGCTTTCTTCGTGGCACATCAGGAAAGACCATCATTCTTGTTGCTCTTTTCCTGCCTCCACAGTCTGTGAGGGCCGGTGGCGTCTACCGAGAGATCTATGACCCCATCTGGCACCAGCCACTGAAGGAGCAGCAGGAAGAGGAAGTCCAACACCACCATAAAAGCAAAGATGGAGCCAGCAACGGGGCCGCAGTGAGCCCTCAGCCTCCGTAACCTTCTGTCCAGGGGAAGAACCTCCTCTCCAACAACTCTGTCATACACCTGAGAGGAAAAAACAGAGTGATGAGAGGGAAACCAAAATTCAGTAGTTAAACAATATGGAAAATCATCATGACTGACACACACACGAAAAAAAAACAACCCAAAATTATTATTGGATGGGCAGGATAAATGTGTTTGAGCATCTTGTAAAAAAATTTTTTTTTTTTTTTTTTAAAGATTTAAGGTGCCTCCACGTCATCCGTTTAAACCACAAAGTATTAAATGCACGTAAGATGAGAGGAAATTCAGAAAACATGTTTATGTGAAGTCTGGTAACCTGGACACTTGGACATCTGATTGGTTCCCTATCACACAACAAGAAACTACTAGTAACTCATCTTAAAATCCTGCTTTCACAGCTGTGCATTTGTATCCACAATAAACCTTTAAGCTTTGATTATTTTTTTATTGATGAAAAAGAAAATAGTAAAACAAGCCATTATGCATACATGGCTCCATTTAAGTGTTTTTGTGAACCTACTTTCTCAGTCCGCTCTGCAACATTTCTCCAGGTGTAGAGGTTTCGCACACGGGCATGAATAGAAGCTGGCGAGGGGAGGTTGCCTGATTGCTGCAGAGCGATGACAGTTTCCAGACCGGCGCACAATGATCGAACGCTGGGTTCACACAGGGTAATCAAATCCTTAGGTAACACCTCAGGAATGCCACCACACGAGTGCTAACCACCTAAAAAAAAATAGAGAGAAAAATCCGATGCTGATTTGTTATACAGACATACAGGTGCACATGGCCACAGAACATTTCCTGAAGTATAAATTTGTGGTCTGATTATTAGCATATTTCCATTACATTTAAAGGTCTCGGGTCTATTTGACCTCAAGCAACATCTAGCACCACAGCTCATTGTGATCAGATGAAAAAGGAAGCTCTGCTGTACTTGAAACCTCAGTGATATCAGAGTGTGCCCACACATCCTCCGTACACTTCCACTACACTATACTTCAAACAATCCAAGTTAAACAAACTTCAGACACAGTCATAAAAATTAGGAGTCATGGCAAATGAAAAATACTCAACAGCCACTTTATTAGGTACATCTGTTTAACTGCTTGTTAATGTAAATATTTTAATGAGCAGGAAAAAAAAATATCCAGTGAGCAGTAGTTCACTCGGAGAAAATGCCTCATTGCCAGAGGTCAGAGGAGAATGGCCAGACTGCTTGGGGCTGACAGGAAGGAAAGAGTAACTCAAATAAAACAATAACTTGTGACAACCAAGGTATTCAGAACAGCATCTCTGGATACACAACACATTGAACCTTGAAGCAGATGGGCTATATCCACAGAAGACCACCTGTGTGACACTCCTGAATGCTAAGAACAGGAAATTGAGGATACAATTTGCGCAGGCTCACCAAAATTGGACAACAGAAGATTGCAAAAATGTTGCCTGGTTTGATGAGTCTCAATTTCTGCAGCAATATTCAGATGGTACGGTCAGAATTTGGTGTGAACAATGTGAGCTCGTGTAAGCATGAATCCATCCTGGGATGAATGAACAGTGCAGGCTGGTGTGGGGGCTATTTTCTTGGCACACTTTGGACCCCTGAATACCAGCTGAGCATTGTTGAAAAGCCACAGCATACCAGAGTATTGCTGCTTACCATGTGCATCCCTTTATGACTACAGCGCACCCATCTTCTGATGGCTTGTTTCAGCAGGATCAGAATATTGAGGTTAAAAGGGTGCAGGAACAAAAGCAAAAACTAAGCAACAAGAAGAAAGTCCGCACACCAGAGAAGCTCCTGGAGGAATTGCCAAAGCCTTGAGGAAGTAACGTTTCGGGCACAGCTGCCCTTCTTCAAAGTCAAGTCTGAAAAAGGGCAGCTGTGTGGAATAGACCTCAGGATCACCTCTAGTAGGAATTAAAAACAGGTGGGCTTCTTGCTTGAAGGCAAATTTGTCACAAAATAAATCAAGCTCTCAATTACCTAATCCTGATTCTCTGGAATAATCTGGAGCTGCTGATGAGAGAATACCTGCTGTCATCATTTCTAATGTTATTTTTTTCCATCCTGTGTGTCTCAATGATTTTAAGAACAAATATATATCCAGTTTCTGTTCCTCCAGCAATAAACCTGACTCAACTCCACTGTCTGTGCTGTGGTTAGCTACTGTCTAGCATTTGGAGCTCTTATATAGAGATCTATCCTCTCTCCCCCATATCTCCCATAATTTTTTTTAAAAGCAGTGCTATGAGATGAGTGGCCACCTATGAGCACATGCCTACGACAAATCTGCTACAAGAACACATCTTCAGCTGAGTTGTTCCGGCTCTGCTTGGCTGAACGGGCATTAACAGAGCCACTTCTGTGATTTAAGAGTGTTTTTTTCTTGGTTAGTTTTATAGACAGCCTATTCTAATAGTCATTAAACCACGTCTTTATTTATACAGTGCCTTGCGAAAGTATTCGGCCCCCTTGAACTTTTCAACCTTTTGCCACATTTCAGGCTTCAAACATAAAGATATAAAACTTTAATTTTTTGTGAAGAATCAACAACAAGTGGGACACAATCGTGAAGTGGAACGAAATTTATTGGATGTGTCAAACTTTTTTAACAAATAAAAAACTGAAAAGTGGGGCGTGCAATATTATTCTGCCCCTTTACTTTCAGTGCAGCAAACTGACTCCAGAAGTTCAGTGAGGATCTCTGAATGATCCAATGTTGTCCCAAATGACTGATGATGATAAATAGAATCCACCTGTGTGTAATCAAGTCTCCGTATAAATGCACCTGCTCTGTGATAGTCTCAGGGTTCTGTTCCAAGTGCGGAGAGCATCATGAAGACCAAGGAACACACCAGGCAGGTCTGAGATACTGTTGTGGAGAAGTTTAAAGCCGGATTTGGATACAAAAAGATTTCCCAAGCTTTAAACATCTCAAGGAGCACTGTGCAAGCAATCATATTGAAATGGAAGGAGTATCAGACCACTGCAAATCTACCAAGACCCGGCCGTCCCTCTAAACTTTCATCTCAAACAAGGAGAAGACTGATCAGAGATGCAGCCAAGAGGCCCATGATCACTCTGGATGAACTGCAGAGATCTACAGCTGAGGTGGGAGAGTCTGTCCATAGGACAACAATCAGTCGTACACTGCACAAATCTGGCTTTTATGGAAGAGTGGCAAGAAGAAAGCCATTTCTCAAAGATATCCATAAAAAGTCTCGTTTAAAGTTTGCCACAAGCCACCTGGGAGACACACCAAACATGTGGAAGAAGGTGCTCTGGTCAGATGAAACCAAAATCGAACTGTTTGGCCACAATGCAAAACGATATGTTTGGCGTAAAAGCAACACAGCTCATCACCCTGAACACACCATCCCCACTGTCAAACATGGTGGTGGCAGCATCATGGTTTGGGCCTGCTTTTCGTCAGCAGGGACAGGGAAGATGGTCAAAATTGATGGGAAGATGGATGGGGCCAAATACAGGACCATTCTGGAAGAAAACCTGTTGGAGTCTGCAAGAGACCTGAGACTGGGACGGAGATTTATCTTCCAACAAGACAATGATCCAAAACATAAAGCCAAATCTACAATGGAATGGTTCACAAATAAACGTATCCAGGTGTTGGAATGGCCAAGTCAAAGTCCAGACCTGAATCCAATCGGGAATCTGTGGAAAGAGCTGAAGACTGCTGTTCACAAACGCTCTCCATCCAACCTCACTGAGCTCGAGCTGTTTTGCAAGGAAGAATGGGCAAGAATTTCAGTCTCTCAATGTGCAAAACTGATAGAGACATACCCCAAGAGACTTGCAGCTGTAATTGCAGCAAAAGGTGGCGCTACAAAGTATTAACGCAAGGGGGCCGAATAATATTGCACGCCCCACTTTTCAGTTTTTTATTTGTTAAAAAAGTTTGACACATCCAATAAATTTCATTCCACTTCACAATTGTGTCCCACTTGTTGTTGATTCTCCACAAAAAATTTAAATTTTATATCTTTATGTTTGAAGCCTGAAATGTGGCAAAAAGTTGAAAAGTTCAAGGGGGCCGAATACTTTCGCAAGGCACTGTATATACTGACGTGTCAAAACTGATCATTACGGGTATAGGGGAGGTCATCAAATGTCATGGGGCAAAGAGTTAAATTTAAAGACTGACACAATAATTCAAAAAGACAACTTGTAATCAGATAGGGCTCTTTTGTAATTTGATTCCATGATAAAGCTCGAGGGAAATACTGCACCATGTAATAACAAGCGTGTACAAGTTTACCCTTCAATCTAACAACATATCATTCAGCTATTTGGTTGAATGGTATTTCAGGTTGCAGCATGTTTATAGCAGCAAGATGTGCCTTCTCTCCTTATTATTTAAGCTATCTTCAGATATATTTGGTGTGTTTAACTCAATCTGTAGCTGCTGTGTAAAAGGTGTGTGAAAGCTCCTTGTTTCTGACTTCGTATCAGTGACCTAGTTAATGAATGAGTGCAGACCTGCAGTCCACAGCTGGCTCCCTCCACAATGGCCATACAGAATGCTTCAGTCAGCGACGTGTTGAGGAAGATGTGACCCTGAACCAAAACGCTGCGCACATCTTTATGCTCCAGAGCGCCCAGCAGACGCACCCTGGGCAGAGTGAAACACAGTGGTGACACCTTTACACACGAACCCAGCAATTGACCCTGGGTTTGTCTGCTACTCGACAATCACACAATAAATGTAATATAAACACAAAACAGTGTCAGTAAATTCCAGTTATTTAAATTCTATGACAATGTTGATTCTTTAACACACAACAGAAAGTCAGGGACTATTGCTGGGATTTGGTTCTATGTAAAGAAAAGTAAACTGAATATCCACGCTCTAATACTGACACAAACTTAATGCACTAATACTTGATTTAATAGACTGCGTACTTAAAGATATCAAAGTGACTAATCTCAGGAAATAAGGACATCTAACAGTACCTGTCATGTAGTTGGTATTTCTCCCTTACTTCCTCCAAAACAATTCTCTTTGGTCCCTCTCCGCCAATCAGGAAGTGGAGGTAAGGATGCTTGAGACAAAGCTCTGGGATTATTCCACCAAGAAGATCAATTCCTGAACAGAGCAAAAGAAAAATCAAAGGTAAGACACACACACACACACAGAGTTATTAACTGTAAGCCGGTGAGAACAAAAAGCTTTTGAGTCTGGTTGATTGTAGACATGGATGTAATTGACCTCAGGTCAGCAGGCAGCTTGTTCCAAAGAACAGGACCGCAGTTACTGAAAGCACCCGCAGCACAATAAGATCTAATTCTGGGAACAGTTAAAAGATCTGCACCCAATAACCTGAGAGGTCCAATCAAATTCTAAACAGTGAGCAAGTCAGAGATGTAGCGGGAAGCTAAACAACAACCTGAAGTCATCCTACTGATGATTTGGATAATCCTGCAGAGTATTAGAGTCAAGTTGAGATAAGAATTTTCAAGCTTTTGATATATATTTTTAAGAGGTAGAAAAACAGTTCTGGTGACCTTATTATTATGATTATCAAAACTGAGATCACTGTAATAATAAAATAAATAATAGCTTATTATTATGTTTCAGAGAAAGAGATCATACATGTGAAGAAGTTTTTTTGAGATATCCAGAAGTTAATGACATCAATGCAGGTCATTAGTTTGTGAACAAAGTTTAGATCATCAGAGGAAAATAATAAATACAACTGTGTATCATCTGTATAAGGCTATATTATGATTGTTTATGACAGTACCAAGTGGGAGCACTTAAAGCTTAAAGAGTAACGGACAGAGAACTGATCCCTGAGGAACTCCTGACTGAATTTTTATTTCTGCAGACTACTAATTGAAACATTTACCCTTCACCTTTTCTACTCATTATGTATCTATATGGGACTGTTCAAAATGTTACTTATATTATAACCAGTGCCCATTTTTTTTTAAAT
The DNA here is from genome assembly GCA_024447675.2 of Pterophyllum scalare. NCBI lineage: Eukaryota > Metazoa > Chordata > Actinopteri > Cichliformes > Cichlidae > Pterophyllum > Pterophyllum scalare. The sequence continues at coordinate 66,826 of JAMQGT020002272.1, read as the reverse complement.
AAACGTTACATTCACAAAAGCAGTACTGTGCTAAAGTATTAAGCCATCCCTCATTTATTAGTAGCTTCATTTCTTTTTTAGTCTTCAGGAATAGGTCTCCGGGCTTCTTGAAGGACATTAAAAGCTCTTCTTTGGATGTTGACTGCCTTTTGTTCTGTTCTCTGTCAAGATGATCCTACATTGCTTCAATAAAGTGGAGGTTCTGGGTAGACTGAAAAATTATGCTGTTTTGCCAATCAGACACTTTCCAGATATTTCCGATATTGCATGGTGGACCAAAATTCACTTTTCTGCATTCATAATTTCACACATTTTTGACAAAGATCACCACTGGCTGGAATGCAGCCCCCAACAATGACAGAGCCTCAACTGTGTTTTTTAAATGTCTGTAGCCACACACTGCTGTAACTCTCTTGAGATCATAATACCTGTTGCCACTGATTTTCAGTCAAGTTCTTGTGTAATTTGGCATATCTCTGCCTTTCCTCCCTGTTTCTCTTCCTTAAGAATGGCTTCTTGACAGCCACCTTTCCACTGAGACCATTTCTGATGAGGTCCCAGTGAACAGAAGATGAATCAACTGAAGGGTCAGATGTAGCTCTCAGGTCCTTTGTCAGGTCTTTGCTGGATTTTTTCCTGTTTCTTAAGGACATGACTTTCAGATACTGTTCATCTGTTGCAAATAGTTTCTAGGCCTGCAACCTAATTTTTTTCCACTTGTCCAGTTTCCTCAGACTTTTAAGGACACACTGCACACCATATCGAGATATGCCAAATTTTCAGCTACTAGAAAAAGAAACATGGGTGGCTCAAGATTTTTGCACAGTACTGTATTGGCCACATTTGTCTTTTGAGGTCAAATCCTAGTGTTTACATCTATTTATTTGTTTAATTTTTGGCTGCAAAGATCAGAATGTAAAAGACATTCTGCATATTAAAGTGTGAAATACTTGTTGTAAGATGACACCTGAATAAAGGACTGTGACCTATTCATTATGGCAGCCTGCTGCTACCAGTACAACCTACAATGTCTAAAACACTCTCAGTACCTTTGCGATAAACAAGCCGGCTAATGACAACAATTGTGATCCTGTCATCACTGCGCTGTGATGGGTCTGGTGTGAAGTCTGTAGGGTCAACAGCATTGGGAATAACGGACACTATCTCTGGGTCAAGTGCTGCGCGAAGAACTGTGTTCTCCTTACTGGTGTAGGACACACACACAATGTGGTTGGTGTCACATAGCGAAACGGTAAGAAGCTTATTGGTCAGGACGGAGCTGACGTCAGCAAAGCCAAAGAGCGAGTGGTCAGTGAACACCTGTGAAGGATAAACACTCTTTAGCAAATTAAGTGCAGTATTGTGGTATAAACACATGAAATGACTGGAGTCACATACTGTGTTGAGGCCCATGGTCTTGGCATGAAATAGTGCATCATGGGCCATGGCAGAGAAGGAGCTGTGTGCATGCACCACGGTGATGCACTCCCTGACAAACACACAGCGCAGCAGCGGGAGACTGTGGAAGCAGGTGGTTGCTGTGGATTGGTTGTACATCACCTGCAGGGGCAGGTAATAAACCTTCAGTCCATTGGTCAAATACCGGACACCCTTCCTCCTGCCGTAGGCGTGAGTGACAATTACCACCTTGTGTCCCTTTTCAATCAGACACTGGGAGAGCTGGTAAATGTGACTTTCTACTCCTCCCATGTTTGGATAGAAAAAGTCAGAAACCATGCAGATGTTGTGCTTCCTGCTGTGGACCCCGGAAGCCTCTGCAGAAACTCCAGAGTTTCTCTGAGATGATGAGTTACACCCAGCTGCCGCTTTCCGGTGTTGACCCATGGTGGGCTTCTGGACTGACTCTGTATTCGATTAGTGCTGAAAGAAATAGTTATCCATTAGAAAGATAGAAATTACTGGAGGCAAAAGGACTTTTCATCAGTGACTTTTTGAGTTAATCATTTTCCAAAGTAAATATATTTGACAATCAGATCTGAATTAGTTGAATAGCTTTTGAAAAAATATCAGAGTAATATAATAATAAATCATGCCAATTTACAACTTCTTATGTATCTTTAAGCCCTGTGATGGCGAGCCATACAGGGTGCACCCAGACTCTCGCCGGTGTCATATTAGATGGGCTCCAGCCTCCCGCGATCTTGTTTAGTCTACTAAAAATCAAAAAGAAATTATGACCCAAGCCCCAAAAAAATATTACAGACAACACTTTGATCAAGACCATAAGCTGAAACTCATCAGTTGAAGCATAAAGTTGATCTTTATACTAAAAACGCTGGCTAGAGGTTTAACTTCTTGTTTTTATCCTCTTCTCTCTGCACCTTGGAAGAACTTGAAATGCCAGAAATTTCTGCTCCACCTGCCCTGGAATAATAAATATGTCTCTATTGTTTGCAAATGGGACGGACAAAACATTAGAAACACACAAAGTTCATGAACACCTTCATAACAGTGTCGATGAAATTGAACATTATAAACTCTGTACAGGTGGGATTTATAGCTGAACTGTTGCATTTGACTGCGCTTGATTTTACATTTGAGAAGCTGGAATATAAACGAAACAATGTTTGGATGACTTTCATCCAAAGTCACCTCTCCAGAAGACTCTAAATAGCCCTGTGTTCGTGTTATATGTTTGTACAGTATATGAGGTTCAATATCGGGACATAAACAACCCCTGAATGCTAGAACTCTATAGGTTCCCCATTTCTTCCCATTCACACAAAAAGACTTATGCAGATTTGCTAATGTGTAGCTAACTCCTCTCAGCTGCAGTGCATTACGCTCTACACTTGTTCACGTTACATGTCATAATCATGCCGACAAACCTATTCGTATTTAACCTCGACAAGCATCGCAGCAGACCGCTTTCACAATCCAAGCCGCCTTACCGTGAGCCGAAAGTCAGTCTTTTTCCAGATGTAGTTTCATTTCTACACGGTAGCCCCAAGCTAGCAACTTAGCCGTTTGTGTTCCTTCCTGGTCTTTCCTACGTCAAACGCATGAAGACGTAATACCTGACGTCTGCTGGGAGGAAATGAAACTGAATGTGGCATTAAAATCGAGTTTTTGTAAGCAAAACTAAAATGAACGGGCGAGTTTCACTGTTCTCTCAGACTCTCTTCATTATAAACGTCTTTTAGTCTGAATACGAAATACAAAAATGACTATCATGCTTCTTTTTTTTTTTTTTTTCCCCCCTTTTCATTTTATACACATATGAATGTTTCTGTGTTTGTGTCGCTGCAGCAGGGATAACGTAACAAGTTACTTTTTTTTCAAGTAGTCTCCTTAGGGGGGTAAAAATAAGAAACTTTAATAAAGTATTTCAATTTTATGGGTCTTAATACTTCTATTTTACTACATGATAGTAACATGTTTCCATATTTTGGGAAAACAAAGTAAAGTGAAATGATTGGGAGAACTTAAAGGGTATTTTTACTTACACACTTTTATCCTACAGCATTATCAACTGGTTACTGAGATTAAGAATTTACTATTTGGGTTTTGCAGTGTTTTACATTTAAAAAAAATACAATGAAATACAAAACACTGATAAAAATAACAGATTTACGCAGTAATTCAAAACCATGCCGACATATGAAAAGTTACAACAAAGCTGTCTGGTCACAGTTTCTTGTAACAGCTTGTCTATGAATAGCTATTGCTTTCGCTCCTAAGGTGATTTTTTCCAAGAAAACTTGTCAGATCTGTTACATTACCTTCAACTGTAATCCTGGGAACTTTAACTTGAATTAGACTAGGGTGATCTTTTTTTCTTTCTTTCTTTTTTAAAGAATAATAATACAGTCATGGTAAGAGGTCATTCACAATTATCAACATTTTTCAAAGTGTACAAAGAGTACTCTTTTTCAGACCCCCCCCCCCAAAAAAAAGTGTACAAAGAAAGAAGATCTTTTTTTATGACATTTAATTTCACCTGGTTCTTTGGTCTTTTAATGTAATAGTAAGTATTAAAAACACCTAGTGTTGAAAAATTCTGGAAATCTTGGTATCATAAATATACTCTTTCCTATCGATTAAAACATTGTATTGTAGCACTAATAAAAATCGATCCATCCATTCTCTTCCGCTTATCCTTTTCAGGGTCATAGGAGGGCTGGAGCCTATCCCAGATGTTATAGGGCAAGAGGCAGGGTACACGCTGTAATAACAGATATACCTATATATTAGAATTTATAGGGTGAAATAAACTGATTTGTATTTGAATGTGTACTGCACTGCATGTACACAAAATGTACATGCCACCACGCTGTACACAGTGGCATAGCCGGGCTTGTGTCAAAAAGTGATTTCTGATATTTGCAAAAAAAATTATTGCTGGTATTTATATTGTTGTAAATGACTTGTTGACCTATAATCTGTCAAGCATATCTCAGACATTATCTATTATGAATGGTATAAATTCATTTTAAGTTATAAAGAGCATTCCTGTCACATGGTAGAAGCTGCAATCAGTTTTTGGCAACACTTTGTTTCTCGACCTTTTCAGACCCCCCTCCCCCCCCCAGCGATTTTTGTTTTTGTTTTTTTTTGTTTTTTTACAAAAAGAGACTAGCAACAAATTTAGCGACTTTTTCCAGTGACATCAGCGACTTTGGGAGAGTTTTGGAGATATGCGGCCTTGTGCCAAAAAGTGATTTCCGGTATTTGCCAAAACATTATTGGTTGTATTTAAATTGCTGTAGATGAATTTTTGGCCTAAAATCTGTGAAACATGTATCAAACATATCTCTCATAAATGATATTACGTCATTCTGAGTGAGAGAGAACACTCCTGTCACAAGGTAGAAGCTGCAATCACTTCATGGCAAAGTGACTTTCATATATTCTCTATTAATGAGGGTAAAAACTGTCATTGACATTAAAAATGTCTTTTTTCCCAGAGAGATCTGCCAAGAGGGCTGCAGAAATTGATGCAAATATGACATTACAGTCCTATAAAGAGTAGCCAAAAAGGACTAGTTTGATTATAATGTAGATACAATAATGAAGAGTCATAAATATATTTGCATTTCTTAATTTTATGTATAAGCCCTTCATAAATCCTTTGCACCACAGTTTATTTTCCCATATCAGCAAAGATAATACATTTTTTAAGAAAATCGGAAAACACTTTTTGGCACAACACTGGAAACCTGAAAACTCCGTTTTGTGTACATAGAGTGGTCATACCGCAACCCTACACATGCTATGGCATCGTCCGGACCTCGCTTTGGCACTGAGGGGGACCTACCCCCCCCCCCCGATTCGTCCTTTAGTGACTTCGAGCGACTTTTGAAACAGCCGGCAGTGAGTTTTCTTACACAAAAGTTGGCAACAGTGCCAGCCGCCAATCACCAGATTACGCATAAATATACGGACTAGTATAGATGAAAACACGCCAAGAACATGTAGAATTAATGTACAAACCTTCTGAATAAAACCCATCATGGTTTTCTGTGGTTTACTGCGTACGGTTTCCATTTTTGATTCAGCTTTTGGAACAATGCTTCCACTTCCTTGTTGAATTTATCTCCAGCGCCTTTGGCTGCTTTCCACACCTGCTGCGCAGCACTCGCAGATTGTTCCTGTCTAATACTGTCAGTAGAGATTCTTTCTGTGAATCGATGATGGCCTATTTTAGAGAATTCAATGAGGCCTTTGAACTGATCAGCTAGGCCGAAGTCCATATCGCTGCAGGCCACACAATCGTGCAGTGGTATACAAATGAACGAGAGTGGATGCCTCGGGCATTGGCGGTCAGGCGGCAGTGCTAAATTTACATAGTTCTGACCGACATTTTCTAACTATTTGAAAATATTCTAGGGTCAAATGCGAGGCCATCTGTCTGACAGTTAAGCCTGGTGGAAACTGGGTCATGCAGCAGGACAATGATCCCAAACACAGCAGCAAATCTGCAACAGAATGACTGAAAAAGAAAAGAAGGGGTTGCAGCAGAAGTCTGCTTGAAATGCTGTGGCGGGACCTTAAGAGAGCTCTGTATAAACAAGTAAATGCAAACTTCAAACAGCTGAAAGTACGTCATAAAGAACAGTATGCCAAAATTGATGTGAGAGACTGATCAAACCATACTGCTAAACCTGGTTCTACAACTTTTTGAATCACAGGGTGAACTTTGCTTTCACACAGCTTCTGCATGTGGGCTTAATTTTTGTTAAATAAATTTTTTTGTGTTGTTGTTCATCTGAGGTTGTATTTATTTAATTTCAGATGATTTTCTTTATTAAGTCCTGACATCATTTCCTTATCACATGACATTACATCATAAGTAATGTTGTTTTGATGCTGTAAAAAACATTTTGTCAATGCTGAGTTTTTGCACACCTTTTTCCATGTTTTTAACATAATGGAGCACCGCGAAAGTGTGCTACACTTGACAATAAACAGGATCCCTGTTCTTTTTTGAAGCATGGTGCACTTGGTTTTCATGGTTCAATAAAGAGAAAAAAAAGGGAAATGAAAGGTCTTAAAAGGAAATAACAGTTAATCATCATGCAGTTTTTTTGTTGTTTTTTTTTAGTTTATTGGTGAAGTTCAGTTCACAAATCTATCATGGAAACACTGTAAAACATTGTGATGTGTTGCAAAATATCTGAACAGATGTCTAGATCTGATACTGTGGATGCAAATTAACAGCTCTTCCTGGTAAAACATAATATTGTAAAGTGCTCTGAAAGCCTCAGTAATCACTCAGCATGGTGTAAATCAATTCAGCATTGGAGTATTGTGTGAAAACTACACTTTAACTTTATTGTATGTTTATATCAAACATGGTACTATTTACATTTTTAAAAAGCATACGTTACAGCAATATCAGGATACAAAACTATACAAAGCATTATACAGAAACAGAAAACAATGGTGTAAAAAAACAAGAACAAATTGGAATTTTTTTTGTGTGTGTGTGTTTTTTTTACTATTCATTTTAACCCTTTGTTGACACTGAAAAAGGTCAAACATTCACAGTTTATTGCTCTCCTCCATTGGGCTTACTCTCCTGACCGCAGTCACAAACACGAGGCTGCAGATTTAATGCACAAAATGGGACCAGAGCTGCAGAACCATGTAGTCCTGTGATATGTTTCGCAGTTGGCAGAGATCAACATCATTTCAGATCAAAATCTCTTAAAAACTCACATATATATATATATATATATATATATATATATATATATATATATATATATATATATATATATGTATTAAGAAAGACTCATAATCGATTAGTGCAACAATGTCAGATTCTGTTGAGTAAACTGGCTATGGTAAATATAAAACATTAATAATGTAAATATGGCACTTAGAATCTACATATAGCTCAGATTTAAAAGAGTACTCTATTCTCACAGGCTTTAGAGCATTGTTGTGATTTTGCTCAGGTACTGATCTACACCTACTTTCAGTAACTTTTTTGTGCTTTTGGAAAATTGCTACGTTTTAATCTGCAAGGAAATTAAATAAACAGAATAAAGAGAACAGTCTCTTTCTACTTGATCCTCCAAAACAGACGCTCTTTTCACAAGCACATTCCATGAGAGGGAACAAAGGATAAGGTAAACAGCAAGTATTGCAACATCAGCAATTAATCCCCCTCCTCAGGTTCAGCGGAAAGTACATTTTCACTTCAAAGTTCATCTGAGCTCATCTGAGAGAAGTCACTGTTTTCCACGTCTCGCTCACTGTGTGATCCTTGATAAAGAGAAAATGAAAGATTAAATTGCTTGAGAGACCCAGCAGTGATGGCAAATGGTTGCAGCTGAGCAAAATTGTTGATCAAAAGCTGTAGCAAGAGCGGCACAGCAACTCTGGTTTGACCAGTAATGCAGTTAATGTGGCATTACGAAACTTACTGTGAGAAGTTCCACGGCGGCGGCACCAAATCAGTAAAAATCCAAGTATCAACACAACAGGGACGACTTTACACAACGTCCTTAAATAGAGGTTTGGGTCTTGGACTCGTTCATCAACGTAAAAGCCTGACAGAGCTTGATATGGAAAAAAACAAACACTAATTAACTGATGATATAAAGTGTCCGACAGTGTCTTGCACAGTAACTGTTACTGTGTTTACATTTAATATCAGAACCAGGTGACACTTAAAATGCATGTTCTCTGAAACAACAATATAAACAAATAATTACCGTGTGAGCATGTGGGACTGACTTCACATTTAGGCTTCGAGCCGAAGGTTGAATTAGTCTTGAGTGTGCTGTGAAAACTGTAGTGGCCAGTGCGGTCTGTGGTAAAGATGTTTGTGGATGAGTTCGTTAAACACTGTCCATCCAAAGTCCACTTAATGTCAGTTTCTCTGTTGCAGTCAAGCTTTACTTCACAATGGTAAACCTTTCCACCACTTCGGGTACTCTGAGTGTACTGAGAAATAGTTCTTCCTGGTGAGAGACAAGTTTTGTTAAAATGATGAAATTTCATTAATATTCAAATATTGTTGCTCCACAGTGGATGACTTACCACAAACCTTTAGAGTCACAAAGACACGGCTATATTGTTTGCCAGAATGAAAACTACATCTGTATTTTCCCTGGGCATCCATTGTGATGTTTTTTAAGAGAATGGAACAATTACTGCTGTCTTTATTGAGAAATGTTTTGAACTGGTTGTCCGTAACATTTGAAGTCGCATTATATTTGAAGATCAGCTTTGATTGTGTCCCTTTCTCCTCATCTTTTTCCACTTGCCACTTAAAATCCTCCTTCAAATTTCTATTCAAGCAGTTGCACGGCAGGAGGACATTGTCTTTCACAAAGCCTGTGACAGTGACGTCTTCACCTGCAACAGAAGTGACCAATCATAAGTCCAGTTCCCAGAATCTCATAAAATATACATTTATTGGACGGTTCTGAGCTTTTCGTATAGGTTTACCTGCTGCATTCAATGTTACTTATCTGAAGTAAACTTGCAGCTTTGTTAAAGTTCAATAAACCACTGAGAAATGTTAGTAAAACTTTTAGTCAACATTTTGAAGCATCATTTTGTGGGCTTTACAGCTATCACCTCTCCTGTCAGAGTCACTTTCAGACCAAAGTATACAGATTTTCTCACAGTAACTCCCTATTGTCCCTTCTATTAGGGACTAAACTGGATAACTGTCTCCATCAAATTGCTGTAGCTTCCAAAAGAACCGACATCATAAAAACAGAATGCAGTGGTTTTTGTTGATCATCTAAAGCCAATTAAAAATAGCACAAAGTCAAGTGTTCTGCAGTTGCCAACCTTTTATGTGCAATCATCTATTTTATATATTTTTTAAAAAACTATGTAGCAACATGGATGAAAACAGAAATGTCACCAATAAAGACAACAAGAAATTAATCTTTGTATATATTTTCTTTCATTTGTGTGTGTAAGGAAAGACAGAGTGGATAAATGAAGGCATGCTTGTTGAATAACAAGTTATTCAACAAGTTATTTGTGTAGGCCAGAGTGAGTACAATAAACTAAGTTAATAGTAAAAACAGTTGTAGTTGTTTTCACTTGATTCTTGTATAATGTTATGACTCTGTCTATAAAATGTTAACAATCAGCATGTTTCACAACTGCACATTGAAAACAATTCACTTGGTGAGTGCAAATTTTCCATTTACCATCCACCCACACACTAATCATTCCTTTTGTTATCTTTGTCTCACTTTCTGAGCTTCAGTATATTTATATCATACAGAAATCTCTCTTCTTTGTGTACTGGATATTTTCTGGCTGTTATTCTTGCGCACTTTAAGGGATAATTGCCAAAATATTTCTATATTCAAATTATTATCCCTTCCATTGTGCTAATTTCAGCATGACATTTAGCAACATGTTCTGCTTTGGCATGAGCTTGAACCATAATTGCAAAACCACTCCTTAAAAATCCGACTCTCACTTTGTTTTCATTTCTGTCCAAGTGAATGAAGAAAGAAATCGAAAGAAAAGAGCTGCTGATAACCAGACCATGTAAACAGACGGCTCTGACCTGACAGTCCAGGTGATTTCCAAAAACTAAAATCAGTTGCTGTAGCAGCATATTTGGTTGTAAGAGAAAGCTTTTTGAACTGTTTAAAATTCCAGTTTGGTTACTCATTATGTGGTTTTAACTTCATCAAGGTCACACAGAGGTACTTTTGGCTGCGCCCTTATTTCCCAAGCGGACGGATCTGTATGTTTGATTTGGCACAGGTTTTACACTTGATGCACTTCCTGATGGACACTCCTGAAGGTGGGTTTGTGTCTCCTCCTGGAATCAAAGTGGGGATCTTTGCACATAAGGTAATCTATTAAATAATTCATATCTTGATGACACCAAGTAGATTAATCATTTACAACTGTGAGTTGCAGAGTTGCTCTATCCCAGCTGACAAAGTTTTGGGGTGTTTATCAAACCATAAATATGTGTCATACAAAACAGCAGTACTCGAGAAAACCCCAAGTGTAACAGCACAACATGTGGTTTTATCTGCACAGTGTGACAAATACTGAAAAAATGTGTTAATGCAAGATCGCTATGAAGGAAACAAATGCAAAAAGAAAAGAAAAGAAGAAGAAAAGAAAAGAAAAGAAAAGAACAAAAGGTCACCTAGATATTTTAATAACACTTCTGGTTAATCATACTCTGAAAATATATGAGGGAATAAATACACTCTGTACAAAAAAGCATATAACACAAAATCTTGCATCAAGATGTTTTAATTTCGGGCCAGCAGCTACAGATCTAACTCTTAAGGGAATCTGAGTAACGCAATACACAAACTGAGAGTCCTGACCAAACTCAAATGTTGTACACAAGCAGAAAGCTTAATGAATCCCAGTTATGAGCTGAAACAGGGAGGAAACTCTAAAATTCATGCCTATGATTGAGTCTTAGAAGCTGCATGAAGCTTCTAATAAATCACTGCTATTAAGTTCAAGAGCTCCATTTTGTGTTCAAATTTACACTGTAAGTGATACGTGTGCTCAACAGATGACTCAGATGTTTGTCTACAAAGTCACTCATAAATTTAAAAAATTAATTTAAAAATCGCATCACAGAACTTTTTTCTGCACCTTTAAGCATTCACAGTCGCTACATTTTCAGGAAAAGAAAAGGGCACAAATCCCTTTACAGTGAAATTAATTAATGTATATGAAATCGTGCATACCTGCCGAGACCATAAAAAATGTGGAGAGCAGGAAAAAAAGCATGTTTTCTCCACGGCTGGTCGAGGAATCTGCACTTCCCACTGTGTGTTTTGATAATCTGTGAGAGTCTGCTGTCCTAACCTGCTCTTTGTCGTCTTATTTTTGTGATGCTACATTTCGACATCCCCGAAACATAATAACAGGTCCGCCTATAATCGCGCGTACAAACGCGTGTATTCCTGTTTTAAGTGGGAAGTGAAAGTAGAGATATCTCCGGAATACCGTCACACAGGAAATTATTAACAAACCGAGGAGAAAGCCGCCACCTACTGAGTCCAGAGGATATTAAACCCATGGGTTTGAGCACTACATGTGCAAAATAAATGTAGGCTATGCAATGTTATTTGAAATGGATGAGGTTACTGTTGTAAATGTTTTCACTTTTATGTAAACACACACACATACTCACACACACACGGACGCGCTCTCCCCCTCCCTCCCGCTCACACCAATCCAAACACATCCACCAGCCTCACAGTCACCGGGAGCTGGACACAGAGAGAGGATCAGCGGGATCGGGACTGTATCAGCCGTCACTACGTCGATACGTATTCTGACTTTTCTCCTTGTGTAAACGGACAAATCGTGAACATAACGGGGCTGCTGGACACCGGGAGGACGGTATGGGGGAGAACGCGGCGTTTGTGCTGTTACTGGTTGCGACCTTGACGCTTTCATCCGAGGTGAGTGTAGCGGAGACACCGCAGCCTGCGGCGGAGCGTCGCCTAACCGTTCCCTGGCCCAGACTCCTGCCACCGTGGCTGTCAAACAGTAACCCTCTTCCCCCACACACACTGTGTCAAATGTGCACAAGGCTTCAAAAATAACATTTACAGATTGCATGCAGTCATAACGGGACGGCATGGCTGCTAATGTATGACCTAAGAGCTATTAGAAGGCGCTGCTGCCTAAGATAACGTGATTAAAGGGCTTGTCCGCGGCCCACACTGCGTTTAATCCTGTAAATGGATCTTCTCTGTTTTTAACAGAGGTGAAAAGATGCCCCATGGATCCATCTCAATCGCAGACCTGCAGCGTACACAGATTTGCTGCGCAGAATAAACTATCACACCAGGAATGTCAACAATGCTACCGCGGCCTACCGTTAGATGTCAGTGATTGACAGCTTGGCCCTGCTATGCTTGATGGTTTTATGAGTCGCGAAGTGATTTTCTCTTTCATTTATGTTGAATGTTACGTTAGGAGCAGTTAGTAACTGGTAAACAACTGCGTTTTGTTGCCAAATTAGAGCAGCGAACAGGGTGTAGGAAGCTAACGGTGGCTAGCTTTTTCTAGAAAATGACTCGGATTATGTTGACAGCATAGCTGTAAATGCGTGGTCAGGGTTAAATATCTGGACGGCTTTACCCCCCCCCAAAAAAAAAGATAGCAAGAAGGGTTTAGGTTGTGAATAACCCAAACTTGTCCACTGACACTCATCAGTGGAGGGGTTGTTTATTATTTTTAGCATTGCTAATGTGGCTCTGAGCCACTCGGTCCGGCGGAGCTGCGGCTGCGGGGCGGTGAAACTGCTGAGGAGAACGGAAAAAAGGATGCAGCCTTATTAGTTTCACACAAGTAAGATGGCGCCTGCAGCTTGCTGCTCCCCTGTTGGACCGCAGAGAGATATGCTTCTCTGGAGCAGCTGGAAATAGGATGAATAGGAACTGCACCGCAATATATGCATAAATCCACTAGTGCCATCTCTCATTATCACGCTGCGTTCTGGGGCGCAAATAAATTGGGAAGGAGGTTATGATTTTTTTTTTAATCCTGCAGGCTCGCTGTGCTGGCACACCAACTCCTGTGTATGCTGCAGTGAAAATGTCTCCAAGACAAAATTATGCAGGGCACTCTATTTCACACCACACCTGTGAATGTCGTGTGAGCTGTAGTTTTATTTATTTTATTTTATTTTTTTAAGGGTGGACTGCTGCCTTATAGTTTTACGCACCTCCAGTACTGTAGGCTTTGGTAATATAGAGGCTGTATTTGTGATAAACATGAAGAGACTTCTTTTATTCACTTTCCAGGTTACTCCAACACACCTATTGTGTTGTAGTAATATAATTTTCTCTTTTGCATGTTTGTATTAGTGAGAAAAAAACACACAAGCCCTGCAACACCAAAATATGACAACTTATTTTAGAGGAATCCTGGAGCTGTTCACTTGTAAGAAGTGGCTTCTTGAAAAAAATTGGCTGAGGCTATAATATTAAAACACACAATATCATGTGAAAAATGTGAATCAGTAATACAGTATATTGGGTGAACAGCTGTGTGTGGAAGGATATCACACCAAATATCACATATTCTACAGAATAATTAGTTTTGTATTCAGTTATGTGCTGCATCCTCCATTTCTGTTTTGGTTCAGGCAAAATATGCCACCCAATTAAAAAACAATCGAATGTAATTACAAATCTAAAATAAATGATGGGTAATGCAGCAGGCTGGTGAGGTGAGATGAGACCAGCTACTGCAAACAGTGTGCTGTGACATACATATTTACAGGAGTCTAATTTTGTGCAGTTATTGTGTGCAATTATTTGCAGGTAAACCCATAAGGTCAGAATTAGTCGCTTAAATATTGGCAACAGAGCTTGGAAGCTAATGTTTTGTCAGTGTGCAGCGTCAGCATTCTTATGATATCTGCTAGGAAATCAAGGCCCCAGAAGGCAAGACACATTGAGGCTTCCTCCAATTGTGTCCCAAACAAAAAGAAGGGGAAAAAAATGCTGATAGCAATATCCTATTGAATCGACTGCCAAGGCCAAAAGATTCTTTGGGATTCTTATTTATTCAGAGCTGGATTTTACTAGGTTGTGGTTTGCTTTTATTTGGCCTTCCTTACACTCCTGTTACAGTTTCCCTAGTAGATGCGATGAGTAAAGTCAGACTTGAAAGACAGACGAGCACATGTTTCCCTGTGGCTGTAACACTTGTCTTTCTGCTGTGGCTGTAATACTTGCCTTTCTGGTTTCTTCTGTGCTCAAAGGGATGAAACTGGATTTTCCCTATCTTAGGCTTAATGCAGTCATATTTTTAAAATTTATTTATATTTTGACTTAAACATCAAATGATATTGTAGAGGTATTTAAAAGCCTTTATCCTTATGACTTACTAATTTCACTACTTTATGTATGGAGACTATAGTGGAATGAATTGAGAGGGACTTATAAGCTGCATAAGGAGATATTTATAGATAAGTAATACTGTCGAGAGTTTTGCACTTTTCATTGTTGTCCTTTCTTTTATCTTTTCCCATCCAGGTGCCTGATGATGACTCGGTGGGTTTGCTAACTGAGCCCCAGGTGGCCATGTTCTGCGGGAAGCTCAACATGCACATCAACGTGCAGAGTGGCAAATGGGAGTCTGACCCTTCCGGCACCAAGAGCTGCATTGGCACCAAGGAGGGCATTCTGCAGTACTGCCAGGAGGTATTTAAACCGAGACAGCATTGCAGAGACAGAGAAACTGAAAGGGACAGATAGAAAAAGAGAGGTGGAAGGCAGTGCAGTGAGAACAAATTTCCCTTGTTTGCACAGGTGTACCCAGAGCTGCAGATCACAAATGTTGTGGAGGCCAACCAGCCTGTCAGCATTTCCAACTGGTGCAAGAAAGGCCGCAGGCAATGCCGCAGTCACACACACATCGTGGTGCCATACCGCTGTCTGGGTAAGCTGTTTTAGTGGGTTTTTTACTCAGTGAGTGTGTTTCTGCATGGTTGCATCTTTAAAAAATACACTACATACAAACTGAAAGAAAGTTTCCTACTACATTGCAGTAGGTGAGTTTGTGAGCGACGCCCTGCTTGTTCCTGACAAGTGCAAGTTTCTGCACCAGGAGCGTATGGATCAATGTGAGAGCCACCTGCACTGGCACACTGTAGCCAAAGAGGTGAGGATGGGCTTAAAGGCAGCAATCATTGTTGCTGCATTAACTCCAATGACTCTTTGTGTCTGTTTGCCTCCCTCGTTATCCATCTGGTTTTGTGGTAGCACCACTGAATGACTCAGCACTCCTTTAATTTCCTCCTCCCTCCAACCCTCCAACTGCCGCCGACCTTCTCTGTCACTTTCCTCTGATTTACTTTTGTGATTTTCTGTGCCATAGAAAGGCTTAGATCAGGCTTCAAGGTTCACCACAATAAGCTCTCTTTAAGAATTAAAGTGATTGAACGTATGGTGTTTGATTTTGAATGCCGTGTGTTATCATAAGTCGTGCGGAGACCGCTCCATGAATCTCCATGACTACGGGATGCTGCTGCCATGTGGTATTGACCGTTTCCGAGGGGTGGAGTTTGTGTGCTGCCCGGCTGAGACAGAACGAGAGTCAGACAGCGCAGAGCTTGAGGGGGAGGAGTCTGATGTCTGGTGGGGCGGAGCGGAGAGTGAATACTCTGATAACAGGTACCATTACTTGTGAGCATTCATCCCTTTCCGCAAACACCTGTTGATACAGAGGCTGAACGAACTATTCTGTCTGCAGCATGACGGGTCCAGCGGACACAGAGCTGGCTGCCAGGGAGGATGATGAGGATGAGGATGAGGATGAAGAAGTGGAAAATTTTGAAAGGGATGAAAACGGAGATGGAGATGAAGAAGACGAGGAAGACGTCATGACAGATGAGCGGGATAGTGATGATCGCAACACTAACGTTGCAATGACGACAACCACAACCACCACCACTGAGTCAGTTGAAGAGGTTGTTAGAGGTGAGGAATTCAAATTTTTAAAATTTTTTTTTTACATCTTTACATTTTGTGGGGGGTTTTTTGTGTGTGTGTTTGTGTGTGTGTCTGTCATTTGGTTTTGATCGTGTGTTGCTTTCTTGAGTTGCTTTTATGTTTCCCATAAAATTCCAAACCTCACCTTTTGCATTAATTTTTGTTTAATTTGCCTGTGTGTACATGTCTCAGCGGTTTGTTGGGCTCGTGCTGAATCAGGCCCGTGTCACGCCATGCTGGAGCGTTGGTACTTCATGCCTGAGACGGGCCACTGTGTCCCCTTCTTGTTTGGGGGCTGTGGGGGCAACAGGAATAACTTTGAGTCGGAGGAATACTGCCTAGCTGTCTGCAGCAGCTCGTGTAAGTCCCGGGATTGGAGCCGCAGCCTGAAGTGTCCACATCAGGAGCCTGATTCCTCTCCTCAGGCTGCTGCAGACTGTTTCTCTGGCTCATTCATTCTCTGTCTCTCACTGTCCTGACTGTCTGAGGCTTCTTAGCCTCTCGAAGCACAGACAACTGGATTTAGTTCCGCATCCTCTTTTTTTTGTACTGAATATTAAGCAAGACTGAAATTGTATCTTTGATTGGAAAGCAAAAGTAGATGTTAAATGTTTCAAAAAAAATTGACAAGAATAACTCGAGTAAATAAAAAATTTAGCTTTGAAATGATGATTTGATTTATTAAGTGGAAAAACAGCTATCCAAACCTGTCTGGCCATGTGTGAAAATAAAACTGTCCCCTCCTGTTAAAGCATGAATTACCTGTAATTAATCAATTTTGGAAAGCTAAGTTCAGTTTCACTAGCCACACCCAGACCTGCTGAATCAGGAAATCACTGAAATAGAACTTGTCTGATAACGTGAAGTAGGCCAAAAGATCTCAAAAAGCATCATGGCACAATCTAAAACTACAGCTAACTAAAAAGAACACAAAGACTCATCTCACATTTGCCAAAAAATTATCCTGATGATTCCCAAGACTTTTAGGAAAATATTCTATCACTAACAAAAGCTGAACTTTTCAAAGGATTGAGTCCTGTTACATCTGGCATGAAACTAAAAGCATTTCATGCAAAGAACATCATACCGATAGTCAAACATGGTGGTGATAGTGTGATTTTCTGGGGCTGCTTTGCTGCTTCAGTACGACTTGCGGTATGAATTCTGCATTCTACCAGAAAATCCTGAAGGAGGAAGTCTGACCATCAGTTTGTGTCCTGAAGCTTAAACTCATTGGGTTATGCATCAGGACAGTGATTGGAAACACACCAGCAAGTCCACCTCTGAATGGCTTAACAAAAACCAAACCAAAATGAAGTTTTTTGAGTGGCTTAGTCAAAGTCCAGACTTAAATCAGCTTGGGATCCTTTGGCATCTTAAACAGACTGCGCATTTTTGAAAACCCTCCAATGTGGCTGAATTAAACAAGTCTACAAAGAAGAGCGGGCCAAAGTTGACTCCACAGCGATGTGAAAGGTTCATTGCCAGTTATCGCAAATGCTTGATTGCAGCTCTTGTTGCCAAGGGTGGCACAGCCAGTTACTAGGTTTAGGTTTGACTTTTTCCCAAAGGGCCAGGCAGGTTTGGATAGCTTTTTTTCCCTTAGTAAATGAACAGAAAGGTAAAAATCTTTAAGAAAAAAAAAACAGGGTGAAATTTAAGTGTTCAAAAGAACTGCTGACAGACTGGGGAATTATGTTTATTTGCTTTCTTAGGTAAAAAAGAACAAACCCCCTAAGTCTATTCAAGCATAAACTGCCAGCAACCAGTCAGCTTATGCTTGCATAAAAGAGTAAAAACAAAGAAACAACAGCTGGCCTGATAACTTTTATGATAAGATAATGAGTTGCTGGAAGCAGTTTCATATTTAGCAGCCAGACATGATGGTAGTACCAATTATCTCATCTAGTTTTAGGAAGCTAAATTAAGAAGTGTTAGGGTTAACTGGGCTTTGTTTGAGGTCTCTGAGATAATTAAAGATAAACTAAATAAATAACATCCTAAGGCTTGCACTTTCTGGTAGACTTCACTGCAGTGCATGGAGCTCTCACACACAGTGTTACACAAATACTATAGGGGGTTTTTGCTAAGAAAGAGTGCTAGCAAAGAGTGGGAAGAAATGTTTGCACAGTATAAACGATTGTTCTTGTGTACTCTTGACAAGCGCAGCTTGCACAATGACATACTCGCTCTGTGTTGGCTCAGTGATGAAAAACAGCCATGCTGTCACATGTGAGAGATAACATGGTGTTTAGATCTTTTGAAATCCTAGTTCTTTGTCCCAGATTAATGTCTGTCTAACTATAATAATGAATGAAGGGTTGAATTAAGATAAACTAGTGTTTGTGTATAGCCATATTGAAGGAATGTGTGACTCAGTGGAATAGTGTGTGTCTTTAGTTGTTAGGGTTAGGCTGTCATGGATAGCATGGAGTTTCTATTGCACAGACAATCGGTTCTTAATTGTTTTCCTGTTCTTGTGGAATTTGTTGACAAAAGTAAAAAATATAAATCATCAGTCAGTTTTATCATTTCAGCTTTCGTTTTACTTTGACATAGTCAGCAGTTTGGTGAATGAGGTCTGAACACTGTATTGAAAGAAAATAGTGCAAAAGCCAGCAGGTCAAGTGAGGGACTCTGAAGAAGAAAAGAGGCCGTGAGACAGTCGCATAAAGCAGCCATTTGCCTCCAAATAATTTAATTACTCATCTAATCATTTCTAACCAGCACAGCTAACTTACAACATGTGGATGAAGCAGCGTGAAGATACTGAATATTGAATGTCACTTTGTGTCTGCATGCATTTCTATACAAATGTGTCTGCATGCTTTTCACTGTAGTATGCGCTTATAAATGTGTAGTGTCTGCTCCTGCAGCCCTGTAGTAGTAAAGATGTCATCAGTATGTCTTAACCAGCTGAGTGTGTTGATGGTGTGTGTGTGTGTGTGTGCATGTGAAAAGGGAAACACACTCTTAAGGTAATGGGCTGATTTGCTGTTTCCTCACAGTGAACTCATCAGTGGTGCAGTCTGCCCTGATCCTGACTCGGCAGTTTGCATCTTATCTCCAGGCTCCCACATTAAACAGATGGACGCACGCAAACACACAAACACACAAACTGTGGCAAACTCATCACTTTCCGTCCCCTGATAGCCTGTTTGTCTCTTATGTTATTATTTATGTAGATTTTCAATTAATTTTCTGTGTGTACCTAATCTCTTAACCCGCTTCTTTGTCAAACAACTGGATTGTGGGTTTCAAGCTGACCAATATCAGTGTTTTTCCTGCATTTCCACTTTGTGCATCCTCTGGACTGTCTTCTGTCTGTCTGTCTTCTGCACCTCGGTCTTCCTTCTCCTGCTCTGTGTTTGATTGCTCTTCACTTGGTCTCCTCCAGTGCCCACGATGGCCCCCAGTCCTCCAGACGCTGTGGATCGCTACCTTGAATCACCTGGGGACGACAACGAGCACAATGACTTCCAGAAGGCCAAAGAAAGTCTGGAGGCCAAACATCGTGAAAAGATGTCCCAAGTATGTGTGTTTTCATCATAAGTATGCCTCTCTTTGTGATGTAGACTGTGATAAAAGCCTAAACTTGGCTACTTTTGTTTTGCCTTCCAATCTGACACTTCAGGTCATGAGGGAGTGGGAGGAGGCTGAGAGGCAAGCCAAGAATCTTCCTCGTGCAGACAAGAAAGCAGTCATTCAGGTAGAAAACATTCCACATTCCTGAAAAATCAGTATTGATATATATCAGCTAATACTCTGAAGTAGGGCTCATTTTTAGCTCTATAGGATAGATTTCAGGTCAGTAACTTAATGTGAACACGCAGCTTGACTCCATGCGATAGTCTGCTCAGCTGCGATGCTACTCGGCTGCATGTGCTGCAGACGGTGCCGAGAGTATGATGATCTGTGGATCTGGAGCTCCTCTGTTGGATAAACTATGATGAAACCCTTTAAACTACACCAACCATCTTTTCTTCATATTTTTTAAGTCAGATAAAGAAAAAAAATATGTTCATATTAGGCAGGGTGTATGTTGAATTATTTGTCTATGACAAGTTAATATCAGCCAATATCTTTGTCATGCCTGAGGTAGAAAATGTGTCACTGTAATTAATGGTGAAAGTAAGGCAGATATCTTCTTTCCAAACAGGAAAAACACAAAGAGACTATTTCTTACTTAAAAAAAGGACAGTGATTAAGTGGAAAAGTGCCAGAATTATTATAGCAGCTTTCTCATCCACCTTCCATGATGACTGTGGTTTTCCTAGCATGTTGCAGTATGCCTTATTAGTACATATAATGACTTTGTAAAATGTGCTGTACTTGCAGCACTTCCAGGAAAAGGTGGAGGCTTTGGAGCAGGAGGCAGCAGGGGAGAGACAGCAGCTGGTGGAAACCCACATGTTACGGGTGGAAGCCCTGCTCAACAGCCGCCGACGCCTGGCTCTCGAAAATTACCTGAGTGCCCTACAGGCCAATCCTCCACGGGTACATGCATGTCCACACACACTTACATTTTAATAACAGGAGAGCTGTACTGGGGCAGCACGGCATTGTGGTGGTTTGCACTGTTGCCTCAAAGCAAGAAGGTCCTAGGTTTGAATCCACATTGGGGCCTTTGCTTTGTGGAGTTTGTGTCTGCGTGAATTTTCTCCAGGGACTCCTCCCACAGTCTAAAGACATGCAGTTAGTGGGGTTAGGTTAATTGGTGATTCTAAATTGCCCATAGGTGTGAAATTGAGTGTGAATGGTTTTAGCCCTGCGACCTGTCCAGGGTGTACACTGTCTCTCGCCTATGAAAGCTAGGCTAGGCTCCAGCCCCCTCTCATGACCCTGAAAAGGATAAGCAGAAGAAAATAGATGGATGAAGAAGAGTGTGGTCAGCTGAAGGGTTTAGATCAATGAGTTTCTCTGTTGTTGTTTATCAGCAAACCACACATATTTGAACACAACCAAGATGCAATAATCCCACTGATTACAAACGCCTGTGCTGCCACCAGCCCCGTCAGGTTTTGAGCCTCCTGAAGAAGTATGTCCGTGCAGAGCAGAAGGACAGGCAGCACACGTTGAAGCATTACGAGCATGTCCGCACAGTCGATCCCAAGAAGGCGGCGCAGATCCGCTTTCAGGTACTTGGATAAAACATCATAGAATCAAATGATGGTTTAAAATGGAAAACAAAGTGGGTCATTAAACTTCCTCTCATCTCCAGGTGTTGACTTATCTTTCTGTGATTGATGAGAGGATGAATCAATCATTGGGTCTGCTCTACAAAGTGCCCAGTGTGGCAAATGAGATCCAAAACCAAGTCGGTATGTGTTTATTCACATCTTATTCTCAAAGGTCAAGTCCACAGGTTGTGCACGCTCAGTTCAGTAAATCTTATGTGACAAAAGCTTTTATTGACTGTTCATGCAAATGGAATCATTGGCTTTGTACCTTCCAGTGGGTTCAGTTATTTTTAGGTAGTCATCAGTTGGTTTCAGCTATTAAAATGAGATCAAAGATTGAGTTGCAGAATCTATGAAAATGTTCTTGGTGATTCATTCACACACCAAAAGTGAAGGTCCCACTACAGAGCTTCTTTCTTCGGCCACTGCGTAGGCCTGAAGAAGAGCTCAGCAGGGTTTACAAATGCTCATCAGACATGAAGGTGTTAAAAGCACATCGTAATTTGGGCAAACAGTTGTTTTGTCACCTTCAGAATTGAGAAACTTTTCCACCTGTCAGCACTTGTTTCACTTGTTTGTTTAATCAGATGAACAGCCGATGACTAAACTTGTCTGGCCAAATTTTATGTTTTGTTTTTTTGTTAAGGGGATGGTTTCCTGGCTGGGAGCATTAACATGGCAGTCTCTCTGAATTAGTTCTTAAGGCAGGCTGTTCAGCCAGCAATTAGTGTTTAGTCGACCTAAAGGACCACAATGGAAGGTGAATTTCAAAACCAGCTATTCTAGAAAGTAAGATTAAAAAGAAATAATGGCGAGCATCGTTTACTGAGAGATTGATATTTTTGGTTTGGATTTTAGCCAAGAAAGGTGAAGCAAAGGAGTTCACATGTACCTATGCCAGTCCCATCTTGAAGTGCATGCCAACTCCTAATCCTTCCCTTCAGAACATTACAAATTATGTGTAACTAAAGCTTCCCATATCTGATTATGGAAAAATATGGAGGGAGGTGGTTTTGGATGACTTTCAACATGAAGTAATACTTAATGGACAGACTCTCCAGCTGATTAAAAAGAAAGTGAATAAATAAATGTAATAATATATGTAACAAAAATAATAAATGTAACAATTTTCATATTTGTTACACTGCAATCCAATGCAGCTGTATCAAATCAGACCAATTCTGCTAATTATTAAGAAAACAAGTGTAATTAAACCCTTATGCTACCACTTGTGCTGTGCAGTGACTTTTCATCCTGCGCTAATTAAGTATCCCTAAACCTCCCATAGTGTGAATCAAAGCGATGTTTTAATAGTGAGCTTGAAGTCCACTGATTAAAGGACTGTAAAACAATTCTAACAATGCTTCTTTATAGTGGCATTACCTCTAGTGACACTGTGTGGGCTTCACCTGGCTTGTTTTCCTAACTGCCACATTCCTCCGCTGCATGTCATCACACTGCATCTGTGTCACTTTCACTTTATGCCATTTCTTTGTAGCGGTTATAATACAGAGGGTTCAGTCGGAGCTGTCTCAGCAAGTTTCTTCACTGCAGAGTGATGAGCGGGTAAGTCAGGTCGCACCTACTCACATATACATGGAGGGTCCTGTATAAATTCCACTTTCTCCCATATAAATCGAATCACCTTGATAAATATGATGAAACAAAGCCACACAAAAATGTAGATGCTGACCTTTTTGGAGTATGGTGGACTTGGAGGAGAAGTAACATAAGAAAAAGATTAAGTGATACTGCAGCTGTGTAGGTGATTCATTTATTAGTGATCTTGAGTGCTTAATCATCAGATTTGGATCGAGTTCTTAAACAAATCCATCAACACACTGACGTGTCCTAATTAACGTTCCTCTGTGTTTGCAGGTGGATGGCAGGGTGAGTTATGGTAACGATGCTCTGATGCCTGATCAGGCTTACAGCTCAGCCCCTATGGACCCTGGCCTGGATGGACTGGGCTTCATTCACCCTGAGAGTTTCAACCAGCCCAACACAGAGAACCATGGTAACACACACCTGCACACTAAATTTGTGTAAATTGAATCTCATTAACTTTTTTTTTTTTTAATGTGGTTTGACATGTTTTTTTGGGTTTTTTTACACACTATTTTTTTTGTAGTTGAACCTGTTGATGCTCGTCCAATTCCAGACAGAGGACTCCCCACACGGCCTGGTATGTATGTGAGGTACAAATGGAAACACACCTAAATATTTACATGTTCTCCCATACACAGTTTCCTCCGTAATTATTGGAACGTAGAGGAACATAATATAGTTCACTTTGTATTGTTGTATTATTTTTAAGTATCAGCAGTAACTGTTTATACCTGAGCACAAAATTTCATTGCAATAGATGAAAAATTCAGAGATATGAATGAAAAAAAAATTGCCAATGTTGAGATTGATTTTTTAAAAAAAATTTTGGTGACCTTGACTTTTGACCTTGAAAATAAAATCATATGCTCTTGGGCCCCTAAGGAATAGTTTCACATGGTTTCATCAATTTTGGTTAAAAACTTTTTGAGTTAAAGTGAAGGAGTTAAAACATAACCCTCCCTCCACCTATCGGTGAGCGAGGTAAAAATGCAGGGAGGCATTTTGAAGATTCCTCATACTGTGTGCCAGTCCAAACAGCAGAGCTGCAGAGGTGCAGCTGATGCTCCTCCTATGCAGAGGGAGAGAAAGAGACTGAAGAGAGAGATCTTGGGGAGCATGAACATTCAGTTCAATTTATTTGTTCAATTTGAAGCTTACATCTGAATATGGTAAATGGACTGGCTCTTATATAGTGCTGTTCTACTCTACTTGAACACTCAAAGCACTGTTTACAACATGCCTTATTCGCCCATTCACACCCTTTCATACAAGCACTTTTTTCTACACCAAAATGCTTTCTATCTAACATTCACACTCCGATGAACACATTGGAAAGTGACTTGGGGTTCAGCATCTTGTAGCCTGGAGCAGCCAGGAATCAAACCACAGACCTTCCAATTAGTAGATGACCTGCTCTACCTCCTGAGCTATAGCCACCCAAAATACTGCTGGGTTTGTAATAGACTGACAGAAAACCTGGCTGTGCTTGTTTTTCGGGGTCCTGTCATCCATTAAAGATACCACAACAACTTCTGGATGGATTAGTGCAGAGGTTCATAGTGCCTGGATGATGAATCCTAACTGTGAGGACTATCCAGGAGTCCACAGTGTCAAATGAACTTCTCCCATTGTTTTTGTATTAAAGGACAAAGTTTTTTGTTTCTTTTTAATTCACCACTAATTTTGTTTCTACTGCTTCATTTCAAACAAATTCTGTGCTTGATTCTGTGGTTTCAGTATCTGCCCTGAAGCCAGAGGAGATGCCAGAGGTGCGGATGGAGACTGAAGAGAGGCAGAGTGCTGGATATGAAGTTTACCATCAAAAACTGGTATGACAACCATTCGATCAAATCCAACACTTTCAATCAGCATGTCCTTCAGAGATTTATAACTATCTGTGTTTGTTGTTTAATCTTAATGTCAGGTGTTTTTCGCTGAGGACGCCGGGTCCAATAAAGGCGCCATTATCGGACTGATGGTTGGTGGGGTTGTCATTGCAACTGTCATCGTCATTACCTTGGTGATGCTGAGGAAGAAACAGTACACTTCTATTCATCACGGTGTAATTGAGGTAAAAGGCCAACCTTCATTTGTGCTCTTACATCAAATGCATTTTGTGTTTTAGTAACTCCTCCTCTTCGTGTTCAAAGGTGGATGCAGCTGTGACACCAGAGGAGCGTCACCTGGCCAAGATGCAGCAGAACGGCTACGAGAATCCCACCTACAAATTCTTTGAGCAGATGCAGAACTAAAGAGTTGCTTGCCAACGTTTCCCTGAGCCCCGCAGTGTCACCCTACGCTCTGTTCCATTCAGCTCCTTTGCCTCAGTCCCCATAAACGTTCAGTCTCTGTTCATGAGGAGGTGAAGGGTGTGAGGATTTTTGTTTTTGAAAGTAAGGAAATGATAAACCTTTGTCGGGGGATTGGGCTAAAGAAAAGTGATATGGAACAAAGCCTTCTGAAAACCCTTGATTGTACAGAGCTTACATTTCCCAGCAACCTGGTTAGACAATGGTACCCTGTTACACCTGCACATTCCAGCCAGCCCCTAGAGTTCTCATAGTGTTTGTACTGAAACCCCCCCGCTGGATGTTTATGACGTTACGGCAGTGCGCCGCCCACAGCTGAGACCAGTAACTTCCAGTTACACCCTCATTGCTCCTCAAACTGCCCCAGTGAGGGCTCTCAGAGCGACCCGTTGCACGATTATAGTGTTTCAGGTTTATTTTTCAAAAAATTAGGAAAAAAATGAAGAAAAATATATACAATCAAAAATATCTAAAAACAGAAAAAAAAGCAAACATTTTTTTTCTTTTTTAATGTGTAATATATTGAGAGATTAGCTGTAAGTATATGTAGTGCATGGCATATTGATGACTGATAAAGTATACTGTATATGGAGGTCCTCAGGAGGGGGTGGGGGGGATCTCTAGATATTTTAGCAGGATTGTACATTTCTGGTGTCTTCTTTGTGACTCTGTGATATGAAGAAGAAAACGAGCATTCAGAATTAGGTCTGCTTTGTCGTCACACAGACTTGCTTTAACTGAATCTTAGCTCTTTATGCTCATCTCCATGCTTCACTGTTGTGTTAGCTGCATGGGCAAAAAAAAAAGAAAAGCTCTCTATGTATGTAATATATGAAGTGTAATAGTATCCGAAAGGAAGATGATTGTGTTACTTGTTTGCATTCTATGTCATTTTGGGAGTTTTGATTATTGCCACCAAAAATTATTGCTGTTAAAGTCTCTGATGCCAACTGTCGCTGCACTTTGGATTTGATTTTTATTAGAAAGAGGATCGAGATCAAACCTTTAGAGGGAACGTTTATATGAAAGCCTATCATTCCACTATCTTTGTTGTAAATAATTTGGATGACACCTTCCTTCATTTCCATTCCCCCCTCCAGCCCCCCACCACCCCCCCAGTCCTCATGTTTATCCTCTTGTTCTAGCTGTGTCAGCAATATTGTACAGTGCAGCACGTTGGGAGCCATGTGCGAGCATTTCATAAGTAGGTCTTATGAAGATCAGACACTTTCTCCTCTTCACACACATTCCTCCATCAAATCTCACATTCTATTTTTCTACATCTCCCATGTATACGTGTACAGCGCTTCTGTTTGTCCAGTGCCGAACATTTCATTGCCTACCAAGTCTATAACAACTTGTGAAGAGGCAACAGATTGCCACATATCACAAACACATTTCCCTCTCTCTAAATTATTAATGGTAACCATGAATGTGACGTGCATATTGTGCATTTATGAGAAATACAACACATATCACCTGCACATTGCACCCACACACGGATAGACACTAACGGAAGCTCTTAATCAGGTGATTGTTTGAAATCTGTATTGATGCTCACTCTGAGTGTCTTTGGAGCCTCGTGATGAAACAAATTGTTTGTTTGTTCGAATTATTTCCTTTCACTGATTCAGTGACCTTCCTCTGTGTGTAGTTAAATGAACCATTTGCTTAGAAGAAGCTTTCTACACTCACTATACATCAATAAAATTTTGAATGTACATAGAACCGTTTGGCTGGCTGTCATTTTGAAGCTTGTCACACAATCTCGAAAACAGACACTTCACAAAGCCATTAAGAAAAGGCTTGCCACTTTATTCCCCCTAGTGGACAAAAAGGGTCCAATAATTCAGGGAACAAACACTAAATAAAATACAAAACGGGTCCTCTATAAATGGAAAATATGAAAATACACTTGCCCTTGTGGCTATCAAAAACATGAAATGCCGGTATATACAGTGGAAATGGTCCTAAACTACAGACAAGGAACACAACACAAAGCTCTTAACTGGATTTTTCAGTCACACTCAAGCATTCAGTGACATGCACACAACAATCAATAATCAGAAAGACATTCTCCCTTCATCCTGGACATGCTTCTCTTGGTTAGAAGTACAGAAAAGCTTAAAAAAAAGAGAAAACTTTACCTGCCTCAGTCTAATTTGAATGAAACTGTAAAGACAATAAGAAAGTTGGTAATCCACACTGATCAGAGATCAGCTTTGCATTTCTGTGTGAGAGACGTGTGATTTCTAATCAGCTGTGGAGCGCACACTTTGTCCACAACACCTGACGACTGCTGTAAAGTGACCTCCTTCAGCTATCCTTGTCTAGCGTCGTGGCGGCCAGGGTCACTGTAGTGATCGGCTGCCCGATGCCGTGCATCTGCATGCGAGCCAGTTTCTTCTGCTCACACTCGGTCACCAGGTTGTTGAGTTCAGCAGCGCTGTAGCCAATCAGAGTCCTCAGGTCACACACAAACTTGTAGACAAAGCGCTTGCCCTGCACCTTGCAGATCATGTCCCCATCATAGTAATATCTGAAAGGAAATACAAAACTCATGTCAAAGTAAAATCATACAGTGTTATCAAATCATACATATCTTACAGGACAATAACATGTTCACCGAGTATACCATCTTTGAATAAGCATGAATTCATTCATACAAATGTATTAATATAGATTCTAGATACACGGACTTCAAACTGATGGGGCACAACAGATAAGCACATGGCAGTCAACAAATGAATATTGGGAAATAAACCAGTGTATCCTTTCTTTTAGTAGCTTTACATGTAAACTCAGGAAAATTTCAGAATAATCAGGTTTGTGCATTTTTTTTTGAAGTTCTCTTTTCTCACATGTAGCACATAAAGGGAAAGTCTATGCTGTCACTACTGGAAACACTCCAGTTTAAAAAGGCTGCTGCCTGAGTCTCCAGGAGGACCCCTCACCAACTTGCTAACGTGCTATTTTGACACTGGGGCAATTGCGACATTAAATTGACTTTATAGACTTTTTAAAGTCAATCCAAATGCACCAGACATTTGTGTTCTCTGTTGCACTCTGTAAAATCTTGGGACTGCAGTGCCTTGTGAGAAAATGGCTTATGTCTCTTGTAAGGCTCCAAACTTTAGGCAGAGTGCCATAAAAAGTCCCTATTAAACAAAACAAAAAAAACCCAAAAAAAACCAAACAAACCTGAGGGCTCGACTGAGCTTCTCGTAGTTCATGGTAGGCTTGTTCTTACGTTGGCCCCATTTCTGTGCCACAAGCTCAGGCTGGTTGAGTTTGAACTCTCCCTCCTCGCCTACCCAGGAGATGCAGTCTCTTGAGTCCTTGTCTGTCAGCAGCTCAAGCAGAAACTGCCACAACTGGATCTGACCATTGTTACCTGACACCAGAGAAACAATGTCAATAGACAATTTTACAGCCACAGCTGGGTAGCAATTAACACATTTTTACTATTACTTAATATGATAATTCAGAATCTATTCAACTGTCTGGTCTACAATAACACATTTGAGAATGTTTTGACATTTTCAATTTGAGTGGCAAAACATTACTATCACATCATAAACTGGAAACAGACAAAACCCTGTGCCTGAACACTTTTGAAAACTTTCTGGCTTTCCAAAAAGTGAGCTGTCTAGAGAGTGGCTGCGTGTGCCGTGTCCTACCTGTGCGGTTACCAGGTGAGCTGCGCTCTTCTCCTGAAATACGAGGTGCTCGTGGACCACGGTTCTGCTTCAACACCTTTATAGCAGTGGGTGTGCTCACTTGAGCTGGGATTATCTGAACAGCTGGAGGAACAGATGAGAAAACTTTTAAATAATCTGCGTTTTGGATCTGAATCTATTTATTAATAAATAATTTTGTGTTAAATATATGGATTTGTCCACAGTTTTACAAGTAGAACTAACTGAAGGACATGGACAATGTGCACTGTATTTGCAAGTCAGACAATTTCATTGTGAGTAACATGGTTCCCTATGTCGTATCTAATCAGAAAAGATGACCCAAACAACTGCTGAATGAACAATCTGGTTAACAGCTGAGGCAGTTAACAATGTCTAACTCCAACACTTACGCTGATCAATAGTGACAGTGGCGTCTGCTCCAGACTGGTCCTGGCTAGCCAACACGTCTGAAATTAACACAAAATATTTAGTTACATTTTGGGGTGAACTTTTCCACTGTGGACTTCTGAAAACTCCTTTGTATCCATCAGCTGAAACCAACACTTCTGTTAGACTTACATTTGCGGAGGAGTTCCAGGTGACTCCAGAGTATCTCTCCATTGGGCACTTTCTGAAGGAACTCCTCCTGGGTGAAAGTGCAGAGCTTCTCGACCTGGGATGTGAATGCTGCCTATTTCCATCTCATCAATATTGAACTCCTTCATTACCCACACAGCCCAGTGGATCACCTGATCAGCACTCCAGAGCAGAGGGTCTGAGGAGAGACAGCGAAGCCACACGCATTACCAACTGTGTTTGTTTGTTAGCACATTAAGGACTGTTTTTCACCACAGTGAGGTATTTAATTGAAGTATTTCTCACCGTATGGTATGCCTAGGCGGACTTGCTCTTTCCGGTAGCCTTCAAGAGCTGCGGCCCAACGTGTAACCTGCTCTGAGGTCTCATCAGACAGGGCAGACCGCTCTACAGCAATGAGCTGTCCCTCCTCCACCAGAGCGCTCTCTTCCCCTGCTGCATCTGGATCAATCACTACTTCTACTGTTTCTACTGGTTTTACAATCTCCAAAATGTTCAGTTTCTCCTCTCCTGGAAAAGTAAAAGAAGTAAAAATAGGCATTTTAAAATGTTACCGACATTTGGAGTACTTGATATGAAATGCGTCACAATTTTGGTACCTGGTTTGGTTATAATCTGCAGGCTGAGCTGTACTGTGCCATCAGTCTTTACTCCCTGATCGAAGAGACTGTGATCAGGGTGGAGCTAAAAACAAGAACAGAACAGAGAAAGTGAGATAACAGTGATGAGAAACAGTTCAGCCCAGAACCAAACAAAAGCAATCTAATCATGAACAGATCACGATAGGCTTTATTTGAAAATGTTTACCTGAATGTCCTGCAAGCAGATTTCATAAGCATCCAATGAGATTTGGATACGAGGCTCCAAAAGCTTCTTCAGATTACCAATTGGCTCATTTATGTCGATATCTTGCTGAATCAGGTCTGACGCAGTGATGGTCTGTTCCTCGACACTACAAACCAGAGAATATGAGACCGAAATGTAAAAATATAGCTGCTGCACGAGAAGGGGCATGTAATTTGAAATTAACTGTTTATTGATGTAATTATCTCTCTTACCCTTCTTCCAGGCACGCCTGTTTCTCCCGTTCGTCTATTTCAATCTCTATCATCTCTTCTGGCTCACTTTTAGACATTCTGTTGGAAGATCAGAAAGCTTTACCAATGCAAACATTAAGTGACAAATTAAACAAAAAACACTGCCAATGGGATAATGTGCATAAGAGTTAAGAATCAACAAACTGTTACTATTACTGCATCATAAAGCTACTTTTGGCTGCTCCCTTGTTCATAAGGGGTACCCAGCAGTAGACATCTCTACATGTTGGATTTGGCAGATTTTTTTCCTTCACCTGATGCCCTTCCTGACGCAGCCCCCATCACAACAGCCAGAAATAAGGCATCAAAAAGTAATATAAAAAAAAATTACAACATCTTCACAGAGGCAGGATTAAGTAGAGAATTGCTAAAACAACAGCTAAAAATAAATAATTATTTAACTCGACACACTCTAGTTCCTGCATTTGTAACATGAGAATGTTTATTATTTTACAGAGAACACTTCATATATATATATATATATATATATATATATATATATATATATATATATATATATAAAAAATCAAAATAAATAATCAATAAAACACTGACATTTTCACAACTTTAAGCATGATTTTGAGAGCAAAACACAACAGTGAAACAACAGAAGAGACTATTTTTAACTATTTCCCTAGATTGATACATACATACTTTACATACTTGTGTGTACCCGAGACTCGTGTGTAATTATGTTTACATAAAAATAACTTTTTCCAGCCTTTTCCTTTGTCTCATTTCCATGTTTATTTGAAAACTCAAGTCTAAAAGCAGTGAAAACCTCAGTTACAGCTCTATTAGCAAAATTGTAGACGATGCTATATTTAGCTGCGAGTACATCAGAGAGACAGCTCGGGCTGAGCAGTTTGGAGACAAGGTTGAGATGGTTTGGACATGTAGAGGAGGGATAGTTTATATATTGGACAAATGATGTTGAAGATGAAGCTGCCAGACAGGAAGACCCCAGAGGAGGTTTCTGAGTGAAGTGGAGGAGAACATGCAGAGGGTTGGTGTGACATAAGTGCAAGAAATAGGGTGAGATGGAAGCAAATGAGCTACTATGGTGACCCCTAAAGGGAACAGCGAAAAGAAGCCATTGTGTCTCTGCTCATTAACTGTTGAATTAAAAGGGTCATTTTATTTAGACAACTCTAAAATCTATTCAGAACGCTACATTTATGTACATTAATTATCAATAGCATCCATCCATCCATCCTTCTTCCGCTTCACTTCAATTCAGTAGCAGCTGGGCTGGAGCCTACCCCAGCTGGTATTACAAGCATTTATGCATTTTTCTGTCATTTTAGACAACCAAAGTTGGTATAAGAAAATGTTTTTTCTTTCAAGTTACAAATCACAATACAGTATTTGAAAATAAGACTCCATTAACTACAAGATATATTTAATTTTATTATATTTTAATCCTCTAATAAATTACTAACAAAATAATTATTTATTTAAAAAAAGACAAATAAAAGGTGGATATCACAACATAATAAATTACTAACCTAATGTTTATTTTTAAAACGTGGATATTTTGATAGATTTTCTAATCAATTAATAGGTTACTAAACTAGTAATTATTTCCTTAAAATTATAAGGAAAAAAAGTAGGTATTAACAAGGTAATTTCACAACAATAACACGGTTTCTGTTGTATTTCAATAACTGGAAGTAATACAAACAAGTAAAACATATTGTAGTGCCAATAAAACTGAGGCCCCACTAAAATGAAACATAAAAATCCAAATAAAATATGACTCCTGAATAAAACGGGGCACTTTGGTGTGTTTTTTTCACCATAAAGGCCTCTCAGCCTCGACTCCTCATTGGCCGTCTACAACAGTTCACTGACTGCTAACGTTAGCCCACTCGAGGGCGAGGCTGTGGCTTCTTGAGGCCAACTGGTAGGCCAGTAGTTACAGAAAATAATGACCAAGTAAAACTACACGTCTAAAACACGTGTTGGGAAATTTCAATAAACTCAAATTTATGCGTTAGGCTACACGTGTACAGTAAAGCAGGCCTACAAAAAAAGTTAGCTTCAATATAGCAAAGCGGGGCGAGGCAGCGCATTACACAACCATCGGTCCCTGCGTGCTAAACAACCGTGAAAATATCCTAAAAACTCCGTGCGCTTCGTAACTTCAACAAATCTTTGTTAAAGCACACTTTAACTCTGCACGTAGAAAACTTTTAAAACGGAAATAGAATAAACGGAAACAAAACAGCATAGGGCAAATGGAAAGGAGCCGGAAATCCTGGCTAAGGTTTTACAGCGATGCAAGACTTCCGAGAGCAGCGCTGATCGATCCAACAACGAGTTTTAGAGGAAAACGACCGCGATACAACGAAACAACGCTCGATTATAGGTGAAATTGGATTATAAGGAGAAGAACGTACCAAAAAAAACTGTTTCACTGCCTCTGGATGTATACCCACCGTGAGTTTGAGGCTGGACGGCAATCAGCAACGCGACAGCAGGCAGCTTCTCCACTATGCTGCTAGCAAAACAGCTAACTACCGACTGGTATAACAGCCAGTGGTATTTCTATTTTCAAGTTGAAGAGGAAGCAAAAGTCCGGGGGGAGCCACCGTTAGCCTAGCCTCTGTGGAAGTTGGCTAATACTGTGGGTTTCAGCCTCGAAGGTGGGCGGCCTCTTCGCAGCAGGCTGACTAGGAATCAACAACAAGCTAGCTAGGTTAGCTTCGCTGCTTTAGCGACACAAAATAGCGGGAACACCCCAGACGCGACAAAACATGACGACAGTGTGTTACATTTTCCTTACAACCCCCAGATATCTCCGAAATAACCATACCTTTTAAAATTTAGACCTTCAGAGTTGTTGGTGTTCAAACTGTATTAGATAAACGACAAAAATGCACACAGTCGAGTAGTATCATGCAAGTTTTTAGCCAATTACACGCTCTGTGAGGAAGGGCGGAGACTAACCGGAGACTCCGTAGGTACCTTAAAGTCTGTGTAGTAAAAACCCACCAACTCAGTGTTTACACCAGAGCTCTCAGCTCACACTTTCTCGCAGTTTAGGAAAAAAATGCACTGTACAAATGTATACCAGCCAGATTAACATTAATGCTGAAATAAGGCTGTCTTTAAATATATCCAGCTTTAAATGTAAAGGTAGCCACTCCGTAAGTATTACCGTGATTTTTACCAAGTTGCTAAGATGATGGGTATTATCAACCATGTCCTCTATCAGTGATCCCTTCTATTTGTTTTTTTATTATTATTTTGTTTGCTACAGGCTGGTTGAGTTCTTTAAAACTTGTGAAAATATAAATTCAAATATGAAGACGGTGTGTGTAACTGGGCTATTAATAATATCTGCTACAGAGAAAGGTCTCCGGGGCAGGAATGAGCTGTGAGCTTCCCCAGATGATCCCTAGCCTTAACTCCCTTTCCTTTAGGAGTGGACCGCAAATTGTGTTTTGTTGTTGTTAAATTTGCCTTTTGAGACACAGACCACCTCTTTAAAAACCAGCTGGAAACATTTCTCTTTAACCGGGCTTTCTACTGAGATTCTATTATTACAATTTCCATGTTTTTTAAAAAAAATTTATTCTTTCCTAACATGGTTTTGTATTTATTCTGTTTTTTTTTAAATTGTGATTATTCCCACTTTTTGTTTATTTTGTCCTACAGCACATTGTGACTACATGTCTGTGAAAAGTGCCTTACTTACTCTTGATGTGCATTGTTATAATTAGTAAGTGATATTCAGTGGCACATGCTGACAAAACAAACATTTCCTTTGATATGCAGATGTACTCTGATTGTATCAGATCCTAGATGTGATTTGCTGTACCTTTCTTGTTAAACAAACGGCAAAATAAAGTGCTGGACTGGCTAATCTGTCCCATTGTGATAATGTTTTGTTTTTGATTCCCTGTAATGTTTCTGACTCTTAAAGAATAAAGCTTCCTAAATAAACTTGTCTTGATAAAGTCCAAAGCATTAATGTTTGGTTCTTTTATCTGAAAAAGATTATGACTTGGTTTTATACCTCATTTTCATGTATTTGAAACCCTGGACATTGTACTAATCTATCATTTTGTTTTGTTAATGAAGTATTATGGAAATGTAATCACTTCAAGAAAGCAATGCACTGTCAGACACAAAATCAAGAAGCTTCAAGCTGGAGGCAGAAGCATGCATATGAACAATATTACCATAATCAGAGACAAAACTGGATCATAAAATTATGCTAAGACTAGTAAAAAACAGGATTTGTTTCTATACAAAAATCCAAACTTTGCCTTTAATTTTCTTGGTAGGTGTTCTACATGGATCTTAAAAATGAGACCAGCATCCTGCCATAGTCTTAAATATTTATAAGAATCAGTAGTTTTAATATGGACTGTAAACTGAATACATTTAAGTGACCTCATGAATACCATACACCTACTTTTACTCCAACGATCCATCCATCTTTCTATTCCACTTATCTTGGACAGGATCGTGGGGGCAGCAGCCTAAGCAGAGAAATCCAAACCACCATCTCCTCAGCCATCTCTTCCAGCTTATCTTGAAGAACATCCAGGTCCCCTGTAGGCTCACCACCCGCAGAAGGCGTTGTAGGGGTTGGGTGCAATGTGTGTCGGGCGGCGGCTGTGGCAGACTGATCCCCAGCTATCGCATCTGAAACCAGTTTTATA
The DNA here is from genome assembly GCA_024447675.2 of Pterophyllum scalare. NCBI lineage: Eukaryota > Metazoa > Chordata > Actinopteri > Cichliformes > Cichlidae > Pterophyllum > Pterophyllum scalare. The sequence goes on along the minus strand of JAMQGT020002272.1, from coordinate 31,732 downwards.
AAACAAGCTTGTGCCTGATAAGATAATGTTGAAACTATATTTCAAATAGCCAGATCAAGGGAAGAGCTCACTGCACATAAAATAATGTTCATATACTAAACAGTCTAACCGTTTTACTGTCATTTTCATGCTTATTTTAAGGGCATTTATAGATCACAGAGTATTTCCATGAGACAACCAGGCTTTGTTAATATATGACTGATAAACCAAAAATATAAAATCCATCCATCCATTTTCTTCCACTTAAACAATTCAGGGTCCATACTTGAAAAAGAGATTTCTTGGGTTGTCGAATATTTTCGTTTTGGTGTCTAGTCTTCAAAATAAAGACGAAAAGAGAACAGAAACACAAGATTTATTGTAGTTTTTTTTTTATGATCATGAATGGGTGCCTTGTAATCTATTAAAATGTGATCGTGTGTGTAATCGCATGCAGAGGTTAAGCTTTTATTTTGGAGGCGCTTTGCCGGAAGCAGTTGTTGACGCTACAAGCGGGCCAAGATGGCGGAGTACCTAGCATCCATTTTTGGGACAGAAAAAGATAAGTAAGTACTTAATGTTAACTTGGTAATTGTTAATTTGTTTTTTCATTTATTTCTCCTAAGGCTACTTTTGAATGGCAGCATTGCGTGCAGTGGTTGCACTGGCTTTAGCTGCTAGCGCTACATGCTAGCTGTCGCAAGTAAAAAAAACCGCGCTGCTCGAGCTAAAAGCTAGCTAGCAACATCTGGGTGCTGAACAGTGTTGAGCTGATCAGCGAAAAGAATCACAGCGAGTTAGTTTTATGAATGAAAATAAACTATATTCACTAATCAGACTTGAGTGTAAGTGGTGCGCTGACTAAAGCCTACCTTTGAGTTAGCGTTAGCAGATGCCACACTTTGTAAAACTCACACGTGTTTGAAACAATGGAAACATCGCGCAGATCCTTAATCGCATCCCCTACTCTTTCATTAAATCGTTCTTGTAAATAAACTCTGGCTTTGTACTCTTGTTGAACGCCGTTTTATTAAATGCTGTCTTCTTCTGAAGTTGTAACAGTTAATTTGCTGATCCGACAGCAAACAAACCCTTTTCTGCCTAATGGAGCAAAACAGTCTTAGAAATGTTAAGCATAATCAAGTCACCCATACAAAAACATTAAGTTAAATAGTTAAAAACTGGACTACTGGGTTGTTAATAGCAGTGTTTTTCAATGAAGGGTAATGATAATAAGTGAAAGAGGTTCAATAACTGTGTAAATGGTAATTAAGTTCATTTTGGTTTTACCAGTCGCAGTAGGCGGGTGTATTACAGCAAGATCGGACTAGTCCTGCATGGTAAGATGAAGGACTTGATGAGGCGGAACTGATTTTGTACAATAAAGATGTTGTAATTTCCTTTAGTTAATGACAGCTTGAAGATTATGGAAAGATCCGCGTTTATTTAGTCTGATGATGAGAAATCCGATGTTATAAACGGTTTTGTTGAATGTTGAGCTGCATAACCCAAAACAACGGACAGTGCACAAGAGGGGTGAAGAAGAGAGTGAAGGCAAGAGTGGAATGGGTGGAGATTAGCTTCAGGAGTGATTTGTGGCAGAAGGACAGCAGCAAGAGTGAAAGGGAAGGTTTACGAGATGGTAGTGAGACCTGCTATAATGTAAGGTTTTGAGATGATGGCACTGACAAAAAGACAAGCAGCTGTGCTGGAGGTTGCAGAGATGAAGGTATTAAAATTTTCTAGGATGAACAGGATTAGAAATGAGTACATCAGAGGAACAACTCAGATTGAGCAGTTAGAAAGGCAAGGCTGAGATGGTTTGGACATGTGCAGAGGCGGTATGCAAGGATGTATTTAAACCTGCGGGAGTAATCAATCTGGAGGCTTTTCTATTCTTTTAAAATTTTCTTGGACATTAGGTGTAAAGTCCCTTCTAGGCTATCAGTTTTTTGTTTTCAAATATATTGAAAATCTTCTGTTTTTATGTTTTACCTCATCTCATAGCACAGTTTCACATTGATCAGTTTTATTTATTTATTTGTTTCACAGGGTGAACTGCTCTTTTTATTTTAAAATTGGTGCCTGCCGACATGGTGACCGTTGCTCCAGATTACATAATAAGCCAACCTTTAGCCAGGTAAGTTCAGCATCCTCCAGTTTTATTTCTAGTAGGCAAACCTATAAAAGAGCAGCAGTAACACTTACAGCACTTAATGGTGGATCAGAGTTAATAAACTGCACACAGAATGAAAAATGTACTTTAGATCGTTATGTTTGGCGTGATCTACTAAATATTATAATTTGATTCCCTACTCATATCAGTGCTCATTATCCAAAAATGTAACTTTTTTGTGCTTCAGACAATTGCCCTCCTGAACATTTACCGGAACCCTCAGAACAGCGCCCAGTCTGTGGACGGTCTGACCTGTAAGTGAAAAACTTTTGATGGCAATCTGGATTTTTTTAAATTTTTATATATATATATATATATATATATATATATATATATATATATATATATATATATATATATATATAATTTTTTTCTTTAATGATCATGTATCTGTGTTGCACCTGTTGGCCACCAGTGTTGCTGTGAGTTGGAAGCTGAGGTTAAGATGACACAATGAAGTGAAGCCTCTCAAGCATTTAAAATGTTTTTATTAATAATATAGTTCATTCAGATCAGTGTGTTAGCTGTCACACTCCAGAAACATGTCAGCTGCAAAGGTTCTTCTCCCTGAAATAGAGCAACAGTTACTGTGTATACACGGTTTATATTTTGTATACATCTTAAACACATACTCACAGGACTTACTTATTTTGTAAAGTGTGTAACAAGTGGAGTTTTTTTGTTTTGTTTTTTAGCATATTGATAATCATTACATTGTCCTGGATTAATCATTTACCAATTTGTAAAGCGAAGAAGCAAATTTGTTAATATATACACTAAAAATAAAGCATGAAATAGACTGCATGGTACTGTTGCTCTCTTATTTATTTAGCTGCAGTTTAAAGTTTAGGATGATTTAAAACTGTGTTGTCTCGATTAAAGTCAAATGAACATCTGAGCCTGAGGTTTAATTTGAAATAGAGCCCACCTGATATAGGAAAAAGACTGATATTGTGATATTTGGTGATATAAAAATCTGATTTTTCAGCTGATATATTTTTTTTTCTTTTCCAAACATATGAAACAAACGGATTCACTAACATTTGGTATGCGTAGTTATTTATATATTTGTCTACAGTCTGCCCGACTCTGCTCGAATCAGCTGGTTGTTGTGCCACTCCAAACATGCATTGTCAACAGGGAAGTTGCAGAGTGCCACTGATAACGCAGTTGAAGGACATTTCTCTTGTCTCTTCACTTGTATTTCTTTAAATTAATCACAAGGCAGTAAATGTGAGCTGACCATTAATGTCTTTGCAAGAAGCCAGTTTATGTAAGAGTATTTGTTGCTGAGAATTCTAAATTCTTCTTCTTTCTTCTAACCACTAGGTACCATTAGTGACACGGAGATGCAGGAGCACTATGATGAGTTTTTTGAGGTAACTCATTCCCTTGTGAAGATTTTCTCATGTAGTGCCTCTCTGCCTCAAACCATGACTGCACCACTTTTCCACTGGTGCATTTTCTGTCACTGTGTTTAAGGTAATTAATAAAGATCCTTTCCCAAGAACTAAAACTATGTGCAGCATGTAGCTGTTTCTATGAGCTTGACAGTTTATTAAATTCTTTTAAACACCCATACAATAGGAAAAAGGATAATGATAAATTAAGATCAGTCATCCACATGCCTTTTTAGTATTGAGGCATCTTACTTATCAGCATCTGGCTAATGAGCCCAGTGATTTATCATTGTGACAAGAATGAAAGGTTCAATTTATTATTCAGAAAATTCTTCTGATCATATGGATTACACTGGATTGTTTCATTCGTTGCTGTGAATGTGATTATTGCTGCCCTTTTTATGTATTTCTTAACAAAAAAGATGCAGAGTTGTTAGCTGTAATTAAAGGATTAGTGTGGCATCATGGGAAATATAGTGTTTATTGGAGAATTATGACAGTTAATGTCATTCTCATGTCTGTATGGTGAACATGAACCAGCAGTCAGTTTGCTTAACATAGGATAAGGACTGGAAATAGGGAACAGTCTGGCTCTCTCCTGACTACCATCTCCACATTTAAGGCTTAAAACACTTTGTCCGGTTTGTTTAAAGGTGCTCTTTCAATTCTTTGCCAGGCCGTGCGACTCCAGATGGATTAAAACAGCTACGTCCTAAGCTAACTAGCTGATGGCTGCAACTTCATATTCACTGAACAAACAGAAGAGTGGTTACAAACATCTTCTCCAACCTTCCACTTAGAAAGCAGTCACATACATTTTGCTTTAATGGACTCTGATTTGTTGTAGTTAAATGCTCACATGGAGCACATAATGTAAGACTTCACTTCTCCTTCCCTTCCTCGCAGGAGGTCTTCACAGAGATGGAAGAAAAGTATGGCGAAGTCGAGGAAATGAACGTCTGTGACAACCTCGGTGACCACCTCGTAGGGAATGTGTATGTGAAGGTGAGTGTCAGGCTTAAAATTCACATATGTTACCTTCACTGAAGTACAGTGAAAATTAGCTTTGATCCACTGGCAGGATTTTTATTTTTCTTTTCGACTGCACTCTGTAGTTTCGTAAAGAGGAGGATGCTGAGAAGGCTGTGATAGACCTAAATAACCGGTGGTTTAATGGACAGCCCATCCATGCTGAGCTCTCTCCTGTCACAGACTTTAGAGAAGCCTGCTGTCGCCAGTATGAAATCGGGTGAGTTTTACATCAAAGAAACAAACTTTATTTAACCCAGAAAGGGCTTGCAAAGTTTAGAAATCCCTTTACATCAATTTACTGGTCACAATAACCACACCATGTAAGAAATGGAGATTTAAAATAACACCATCTTTCAGTAAAACTCCACTGGTAAAATAAGATTGTTAAAGAATCTTGGAAAATGATGGACTATGTATAAAAATGGCTGTAATTCATTCACATTTGCCCAAAACATTATGAACCTTACTGTGTATAGATACAAGTAATAAAAACCAGAAAACAAGGAGATAAAATATCTGTATTGTGAATTATAAATAATTTCAGTCTGTAGTTTAAACACACTGACAACTGGATTGGCCTGCCTCAAGTAAAATAGAAAGTTTAAAGCTTCTGTTATGATCCTTTGATAGAAAAACAGTTTGTAATAAACCTCAGACCAACCTGTTGAACAGAATCTAACACTCAGAGGCACTGAATGAAAGTATGTTTAAGCGCAGAAAAAAATGTAGGAAATATTTATTATCATAAATAGCCATCAGCTTCACTTTTCCACCAACATAGAGCTTTTTAAAAGTAGCTTCATAAATTGTTTTCAGTCATGCCCTGCAGGAATGAACTCTTCCGGACATTACCTGACAGACTGATGTGAGATGTGAGAAATTGAATATCCAAAGCAGTCAGATCGGGGCGGCTCTCTAGTACAAAGTCTCTGTGATTATGCTGATGTCAGCATAATGTGTAATCTAGGAGGAGCTGTTTTTTTTTTCTCTCTCTGTGTTCAGACAGCACTATCTTGGGAATGCTTTGTGCTGCTGTGATACACCAAATAGTTACAGTCATTTGAAAAGTGTGTGTCAAATGGGCCTGCCGGTGGGCCCATGGTAAATGAAGCGTTAAAACCTTTTGGCCAGTTGTTGTTTTTGTACCTGGCAAACAGAAGCTGGGAACTGTTGAGCTATTTGTGATCATTTAGCCAGCACAAGAGAATCTTATTTGTCAATGAGCTGATGGACCTCGGGTGCCGGAGCTGATCCGGCTTATGACACGTAGGTTAAAGTATTAAAAAGCCGTTTTTGGTGTTCTGTTGATGTTGCTATTAGATTGGTTTCTCCATCACTGGCACAGTCCAGCTTGATGGCAGCTGATCCGATACCGAACCCGTCTGTCACCTTTTGCTAAATTCGATACTTCTCGATCATTTATATTGGAAATCTTCTGAAACTTGGCACAAATGCTCTTTGGTAAGGCTCTACAGAACAGGCGAGGTGGATTTTTGACTTTTTAATTTTTTTTGTAAACCTTTTCCAAACAATAAAAAAAGTATCAGCTCAGTGATGGTTGACCTACAACCAGATAGTTTCCATTCCAGTATATCACATTGTATAAGTAAAAATTTGAAGACAGAGCTCTATAGTCCAACCTAAAGTTTCTAACCAGAAGCTTCTGTTTGTCTTGGCAAAATTCATGACTTCTCCATCCCAGAAGGTCTGCTGGGGCCGCTGTGTGAAACTCGACTTTTGACATTTTTACACCCCAGGTGTGAGTCTTGCTGCCCTGTTTTCCATCTGCATCGTGTGCTTTCTCCACAGGGAATGCACTCGTGGTGGTTTCTGTAACTTCATGCATCTGAAACCCATCTCACGTGAACTGAGGAGAGAGCTCTACGGCCGTCGAAGGAAGAGGTACAGACTTTGCATTTCAGGAACTTGGATAAATCTATCGGTGTTTTACGAGTTGCCACAGTTTCTAATCACTCCGTCCTCACTCCTACAGCCGCCTCAGGTCTCGTTCTCGATCAAGAGACAGGCGATCTCGCTCGAGGGACAGGGACAGGGGCCGAGGAGGTGGCCGTGACCACGAGAGACGTCGCTCCAGAGACAGAGAACGCTCAGGGCGATTCTGAACTACAAGCTATGACTCCCTGTATCCATCCCTCTGTTTTTTTTTTGTTTTTTAAGTTTGTACCCTTGCAGATCTGTTTTGGGACTATCTGAAGGGTAGCTGTTTTGAAGATGTGAAACCACTGAGGAGCTTGTTTTTTCTTGATTTCTGAAAATGACTTTCACTTCATTAAATTTAAAAATTTTTACCTAATGTGCCTGATTCCTGAGTCTTATTTCATAGTAAGAATTAGTCTCGTAAAGTGTGTTATTTAACTTCATCCTCAGTTTGCTTGATTTCATCAACATCTCCATAACTGCTTTGGTTGAAGATGGCAGTCTGAAGCTTTAACCTCACAATCCAGGACTTAACTTCTTATTTAAAAAAATTTTTTTTTTAATCTACTTTCACTGAGACTCGTCTCTGCTGCCAGTTATTTACACTTACACATTTCCTAAAGAGATGCAGTGTTGTACTTCTGTATCACGTGAGTCAAGATTTGTTTTATCTCTTAGAGGTTGTAAACCGAAATCAGTTATCTTCATAGGAGAATACAAATACAAGCCCATGCTTGTATTGCAATTTAAAGAAAAGCAAATTTTGAGTTTAATGGCAGCAGCAATCTCAAAACAGATGGGACAGGGTCACTTCTAAGACTAGGCATCACCTCTTCCTTTAACAACAGTGTATAAATGTCTGGGATCTAAGGAGACCAGAGGCCTGTCCTATGAAGCAGGATTTGGTCTTATCCTGGTAACTTCAGGGTTAACACTGAGTTTTCTGCACAATGAAGGTGCTTCACTTCTTACCGGGATTGCTCCGGAGCAAGCGAAGTTTCGAGATTAGAGATCAGCTGGAATGAAATCACTGCGTACTGACCAATCAGTTCTCTAGAAAACAGTGTCACCATTTCTGGAATATCCCTCAGACCTCTGCGCGGATAGGAGGAGGGTTAAAAATCTTTGTATGTCCCTGATGAGCATCAGTAATAAATGTATATTAAACGCAACTTCATTGCTTGATTTTTTTTTTTTCCCCTGTCAATTTTATTGCTCTTTAAACGAATATATGATGTTAAGGCAGAAATTCTTTTTGTACTTGCTGAACTTTTATCAAATTTTCACTTAGACTAACACCACATTCAAATAACATTTTTATATTTATTCTTTACTCAACATTAAACACCAAAAATAAATACATAAAAAATTATTAAAAACTAAAACTGTCCTTTAGACATTAATTTAATGAAATACTTGATTATAATCCATCACATCCTCCCATGTCTTAATGATAGAGCTGCAATATTGATAAGTCTGTCAACATAAAATTCTTTTTTTTTGCCATTTTTCCTTTCTGGCTTCAAATAGTCTAAATTTGATGAAAATAGCAGCTGTTTTCTAGCCTTACTGACCGAAGCATTTAAAGTGCTCATACAGCATATGACTCCTTTAATACTATATTACTGTTCAGAGCATTTCCTCTTATACACTGCTGCTTTGTCTGCAGCCGATGTCTTATGTGTTAAACCTCTGGATTTTTCTGATATAATTATACCTTCCTTTATAAAATCCAGTACTCTGCTGGCAGCATACTTATCCATAATTTTGACGGTCAGATGCTTTCAATTTCTGTAAGTGATTTCCATAACAGATTCATGCCTTTTTTTAATAACGGGCATGCAATCCTGATTTTCACATACAGATTTCTCCAAAATCTCTGAATATTCTGATGATATCTGTCAACAATACTCTCAACAGTAATGGTGTCAGAAGCATACTGTACTCGTTACTCCACAACATACAGCCAGGTCCAAAAATTTTAGGACAGTGGCAGCTTTTGTGATTACTCGCCACATGAGGTCGGACATCATCATACACCGGGAGGAACCCAGAACCCACTGCACCAGCATAGGGTCTGACAGTGGATCCAAGAATTTCACCCTGATACCTAATGGCAGTCAGGGTGCTGTTCCCTCCATGGATATGCCTTCCCAGACATCACTCAGTTACCACCAAACCATGGTGTCATGCTGAACAATATTACAGGCAGCATAATATTCTCTACAGCTTCTCCAGACCCTTTTACGTCAGTCACCTGTGCTCAGGGTGAACCTGCTCTGTGAAAAGCACAGGGTGACAGTGGTGGACCTGCCAATTCTGGTATTCTGTGGCAAATGCCAGTCGGCCTCATGCTGCTGGGCAGGGAGCACAGGGCCCACTGGAGGATGTCAGGTCCTCGGGCCACCCTTATGAAATCTATTACTGATTGTTTAGTCAGAGACATTCATACCAGTGGTTGCTGGAGGTCATTTTGTAGGGCTCTGTCAGTGCTCATCCTGTTCTTCCTTGCACACATGAGTTAAGGACCTTCTACAGCCCTGTCCAGCTCTCCTAAAGTAACTACCTGTCTCCTGGAATCTCCTCCATGCTCTTGAGACTTTGCTGGGAGACACAGCAAACCTTCTGGCAATGGTACGTATTGATGTGCCATCCTGGAGGGGGTGGACTACCTGTGCAACTTCTGTAGGGTCCAGGTATCACCTCATGGTACCAGTAGTGACACTGACCCTAGCCAAATGCAAACCTAGTCAAAAAACAGTTAGAAAAGATGAGGAGGTTAAAAAATGTCAGTGGCCTCCACCTGTAAATCCATTCCTGTATTTCATTAACACCAAAGCAGCTGAAACTGATTAACAACCCCCTCTGCTACTTAACTGAGCAGATCAATATCACAGAAGTTTAATCAACTTGATGCAATACTCTGATTTTTTTGAGCAGTGTGTGTACATATATATACATATATATGTGTGTGTGTGTGTGTGTGTGTGTGAGCTGCAAAGTAACAGTAGCACTCATACATCTACTGAAGTAAACAATGCCAAAAATAATTAAATAAGCCGGGAATAAATCACCCATACTAACTAGAAAGAGTGTGTAAAATAGGATTTTTGAAATTTCAACAGCTAAGTGGATCATAGTGATCATCCAGTTCATTCACAATTTGACAATAGTAACTTTATGAATACTTTATTTTTGGCACTAAAATGCATTTGATCTAATGGTGCTTATATTAAACTATAACTGAGTATGCAGGATTTGTAATTGTGCATTTTCAAACACCCTGTATTAGTAAAAGAGCAGAAAACACTTCTGTGATAAGTGAACATTTATTTATTATGAAGCGTCCCCACTGCAGGCTATTGGATAAAAAAAAGGTCAGAGGCAGACCAATTACTGTGCGCTGATTGGCGGATGAAGACCTGAAAATAAAGCGCAGAGCCCTCCGGTGTCGGTCAGCCAGCTGCAGGTGTTCTGTCAGGCACACAGGTGAGTACGCTGCGCTTTTCTTGACGCTCAAAAAGATTGCCTTTAAATACAGTTAGTAGGGATTCAGCACTTTGATACACAGCTGGGGGAAAAAAACAACGATTCTTATCATTTCCAGGCTGCGTTTTGCTGAAAGTAGGACCCCCCCCCCATGTTGGTTATCAGTTAAAAGCAGAGCCTGATTTTACTTGCTGAGATATTATGATATTATTATAACGTTAATGAAAGACATATTCTTATGTCGCTAGAAAATACGAATTTAGCCTATTTAACGGCATTTTAAACTGTCACATTTGTTCGATTAATCTCATCTTAAAAAACATATCATTAGGCAGAGGTCAAATGGCGATTTATTGATTAATTGTTTCCGTGAGGTGTCGGTCTTAATGCGCCTGTCTTGGTCTAACCTTTAATACTAAATTTAATTAAACTGAAATGGTATTATATGAACCAAAGAATTATTATTATTGGTCAATCATGCTTTTAATTATTAAATAAGTCAATTTGTTGTTTTCTCGAGAAAGAAAAATGAAACAAATAATAATTTATGCAATTCATAATTTGATTTTGATTTTGATTTCTGATATTTCTTTTAAGGATCAGCACACTTTCAAAGTAGCTTCAGATGGTCTGAGGGGGACATATTGATAATAAAGATAAATTAAGATAAGAAATATTTGTCTCAAAAGATAAGAAATTACAGCAGCCAATTAAAAAAACAAAACAAAAATGTGACAATCAAATCAGGGAGCTTTTGCTTGTTAAGCAGATGTGTAAACACTACACTATGGAGTCATTATAACCTATAATATATAATTTGGTTGCAAAAAGGTTAAAACTGATTAAAGAGTGGAAAATTATGTAAGATGTGAATACATTTTTCTTGGATATAATTAATAAAAGAAGCCCTAGAAAAGTGTTTGTATCCTGCAGCAAAGCAAAAATGTGCCAATTAATCAACTCTGAGACACAGATTTGCGGTGGTTAGCGCTGTCGCCTCACAGCAACGCAGTCTGGGTTCAAACCCACTGACTGGGGCCTTTCTGTGTGAAGTCTGAGTGATCCAACAGTGCCTGCGTGGGTTTCCTCGCACTGTCTAGAGACATGCTTCTTAGGTTAACTGGTGATTCTGAGCTGGCCATAGGTGGGGATGTGATAGTGTGCGGTTGTCTTTCTCTGTTTGGACTTGTGACCTTTGTCAGCCGATGACATGCTGGCATGAGCCAAATTCATTGGCCATAACACAGAAGGGTTTGCAAGCTTGTAACGTTAGAAGTCTTTGTGTAAATGTGTGATTGTAATGCCTCTCATCTCACTGCAGGTGAACCATGCCCTCTGTTTCTGATAGTCCGTCTTCGGAAGATGCTCCTTCTCCGTGCACACCTGCTGCTAACCTAACAAATGCAGACATCACATGTGGTGAATCGTCTTCCAATTTGTGTCAGGATGCAGCAGCTGTGACCAGTGACAGGTTATCTTCCGGTGGAGAAGATGAGGATGAATCATTCACTGAGAGTGAATTGGAGAACACGGACAAAACTCCCGATGAGAGGACATGGATCCGTCCTGATTTGCCCAGCCGATGCACTTGGAAGCTGGGTACACCAATTTCAGAGTCACCTCATAGTCACTCAGCACGGTAAGAGTCTGGAGAAATGAAGAAATCGCGGTGTAAGGAGAGGACGCACTGAAATAAAGCTAGTGACCCAATCCACTTCACTCTTTGCAGCTAGAGTTGAGTCACCAGCAAGATTTCATGCTGATTTGACAAACTCCATTTCAGCTTGTTGATTAATTGTCCAATGTCTCTTACATCACAGAACCAAGCCCCCCAGCATCCTCTCCAGCATCCTAGAGAAAATTGGACACACACCTCTGGTTCGCTTGAACAAAATCCCCAAAGAGTTTGGCCTCAAGTGTGAGATTTGTGAGTATAAATGTGACACACGCACACATACTTGGATGCATACAGAATCTATAAGCTTCTCTGCACACAATAACTTTGACACTGATTAACCCTTTAAAGGTGGATTATTTATCAAACCTTCTGACAAATTAAAATATATATATTAATCTCCATATATGAGTTTTCATATTTGCTACATCTGGCTTTTTTTTGTTGCAATTTATTGCTTAAAAATGTATTTTGCAAGTAATTTAGGAGTCACAAAAACTCATGTATCAAATTTGATACACTAGGGGTTAAGGGGTCAGCATAGTCGCACACTGTTGCCTCACAGCAAGGAGGTCCTGGGTTTGGATCCACCTCAGCTGGGACCTTTCTGTGTGGAGTTTGCATGTTCTCCCTGTGTTTGTGGGGCTTCTCTCTGAGTACTCCTGCTTCCTCCCACAGTTAGTTGCAACAGACTGGCAACCTGTCCAGGGTGTACCGTGCCTCTGGCCCTGTGACAGCTGGGATAGGCTCCACCACTAAACAGGGAATACCAATGTTAGTGAGGAGGTATAAATGGATGGTAACCAAATTAATATGTCCTTGTAATAAAACGAGCAAAAGTGGAGTCTTTTTTTTAAAATCTGGATTTCAGGATAGAAGATGCTTCACATGTCCTAACAGCAGCTTTATTGTTCTCCCTCCTAGAACAGCAAGAAAGCTGAGAAGTTTACTGTATTTAGTGGGGTGAAAAAAGAACTGCCTCAATGAGACTGTAGCTGAGCAGCAGCAGATAAGAGAGTCAAATCTCACCTGGTTTTACCATAGTTGGGTAAAAGGACTTCTTTCAGGGGATATGTCATGCAGGCTAACATATTAGGTTGATGCATCCAAGTGGAAGAGCTGCAGTTTTTTTTAAAGTTAGGGCTGTTAGTCCCACTGTGTCCCTCTTGGCATCCTGCTCAGCTGTTAAAAAGGGAGCATTGAAGTATCATGTAGCTTGTGGCCTTATGTTTTTCCCTGTGCAACTGTTGGGTTTTTTGTATGAGGAGGCAGCTCGCTCCCATGGATGGAGAAGTGCAACTGAAAGACTCTTTGTTCCTTCATCCAACAGAGAGAAAAACACCTGCAAATAAATGCAGTCTTGAAAATCATTAAGGTTTTCCTGCATTGATTATGATTTTGGTACATCTTTTTAATTTCATACTGGCAGGCCATTGATGCTGAAAAGTGCGATCTTTCAGTCTTAGCCTCCTAAGAAACGTCCTTTGATACTTGTTTAAACTCATGAAAAAGAAGTTCTAGTTTCTATGCAATATTGTAGTTTACAGTGGCTGGCAGCCATGTCATTATCCCTGCATTGTTCTGAGTCTGTAAAAGAGAAGACAGAAACCCTGGCTGACCAGGAGGTCAGAACCTACAACGCTCATGCTGTTATATGACAAATGCCCCCCTCATCCAAAAAACATATTTTCTTCTTATTTCAGGGTCACAGGGGGGTTGGAGCCTATCCCACAGAGACACAGACAACCATTCACACTCACATTTACACAATAAGGCAAACTAAGTCCCAAATGTTCACAAAGAGGCTCTAAAAGCTCATTTGACACTATTTTCTATGGAACCACTAAAAAAACACAAAAGCAGAGCTCAGACAAGAACAGTACCTACCTGTTGCTGACATTACAGCACCCCATTAATGTGTTTACAGACTGAGGCTCTCCTCACTGCTTTAAATCTTGATTTTTTGCAGCTGTACAGATCATAACAAAAAATAAAATTTCTCTGAGGAGTACAGAGGGCCACACCACAGAAAATAATGAATTTATTTAATATACAGGATCCAGTTAACAAAGGACAGAAGTATTCTTTTCATACTTGTTAACCTCTTAACAGGTGGTCGGTGACCCATCTATGGATAGAGATGGGTTTTATTCCAGAGACCTGAAGATGTTGCCTCTCTAATTATCGTAGATGGGTCTCCAATGTTAAGAGGTTAACTCGGAGGGTGGTTATTCTTGTCCCGGCACTGGTTTAGTCCCAGTTACTGAAAATGCACATTAAATTTTTCATGTATGATATGACATTGACCTTTTGGATCAATATTGTACACACTCAGTGATGCAGTTTATTTTGTTTTTTATGGGTGACTGTGTTTAGTGGCCAAGTGTGAGTTCTTCAATGCAGGAGGCAGCGTGAAAGACAGGATTGCCCTGCGCATGGTGGAGGATGCTGAGAGAGCCGGGATCCTCAAACCAGGAGATACGATCATTGAGCCCACCTCCGGAAACACAGGTGCATCAGCTTGAATGAGAGAATGAGCTGATCGCAGTATTGAAGCTGCATCATGAAGGAAAAAGGTTGTTTGTGTAAACTCTTGCTCTTGGTGCAGGTATCGGCCTTGCCCTCATAGCTGCAGTGAAAGGCTACCAATGCATTATTGTTATGCCTGAGAAGATGAGCATGGAGAAGGTAAATAGCTCTACTAAAGAGCCCACCTCCTTTTTATCTCTTCAGTGTGGGAAATTGAATGAAGGCTCATCTTCCTGCGTGTCTTAGGTGGATGTACTCAGAGCTCTTGGGGCCGAAATTGTCCGCACACCCACAGCCGCAGCTTTTGATTCACCAGAGTCTCATATACGTGCAGCCTGGCATCTAAAGAATGAGATTTCCAACTCGCACATCCTTGACCAATATCGGAATGCAAGCAACCCCCTGGCTCACTATGACACCACAGCAGAGGAGATACTGGAGCAGTGTGACGGTTTGGGTTTTCCTTTTTTTTTTTTCCCATTGAGCGACTGATAAACACCCTGACTTCTGATATATCTCCTAGCTTGAAGTTTAATTTTTACTGTACATACTCTTAAGTACATGTTTTGTTCCACATCTGATTTTGAGGGTAAAAGAAAGAAAGACATATGAGTCTTCTACAAAGTGATCAGTGGTCTTCCCAGTGTCAGTAATGCAGTTTGTTTTGTTTTGACTGTTGTTAGTGTTTTTTCTATTCTCCTCTTTTCTCTTCTCTTCCCCCTCACCCCTCAACCTGTTGAAGTAGATGGTCTGAGGTTCTGCAGGAGGTCTCTTAAAAAGGAGTCTATCTTTCTCACCATCGCCAAGTGCTGTCTCGTGATGGTTTGTCTGATTGTTGGGTTTCCCTCTAAAATTGTAGGGTCTTTACCTTACACTCACCAGGCACTTTATTAGTTACACCTTCCTAGTTTTTTACTAGAGTTAATTCTTATCAGCAGTCATCAGAAGATGGGTACACTGTGGTCACAAAGAGAGACATGGTCAGCAACAATGCTCAAGTAGGCTGTGGTGTTTAATCGATGCTCAGTTGGTACTAAAGAACCCAAAGTATGGAAAGAAAACATCTCCCACACTATTACACCACCACCACAAGCCTGATTCGTTGATACCAGGCAGGATATAGCCATGCTTTATTCTTGTTTATGCCAAATTCTGACCATACTATCTCAGTGTCACAGCAGAAATTGAGACTCTTCAGAGTTTTCACTGAGCCTATGTGAACTGTAGCCTCAGTTTCCTGTTCTCAGCTGACAGGAGTGAGACCTGGTATGGTCTTCCGCTGCTGTAGCTCATCTGCTTCAGTTTGATGTGTTGTGCTTTTAGAAATGCTCTTCATCATACCTGGGTTGTAACAAGTGGCGGTTTGAGTTGCTGTTGCCTTCCTATCAGTAATTAATTTTTGATGCACATTTTATATTTGGGTTTTCTCCGGGTACTCCGGTTTCCTCCCACAATTCAAAGATTTACAGTTATTGGGGTTAGGTTAACTGGTGATTCTAAATTGCCAATAGGTGTGTGAGTGTGAATGGTTGTCTGTTTGTCAGTGTTAGCCCTGCTACAGGCTGGTGACCTGTACAGGATGTACTCTGCCTCTCACCCTATGACAGCTGGGATAGGCTCCAGCCCCCCTGCGACCTTGAACAGGATAAGCGGTGGTGGATGGATGGATTTTATATTTGCACAAATGTATTAAATCCTGTAGGTGCACCACCTGCAGGAGGTGTCATAGGGGTCGGGTGCAGTGTGTGGCCAAGGGCGGTGGCCCTGGCGGACCAATCCCCGGCTATCGAGACTGACTATTAGTACATGGAATGTCACCTCTCTGATGGGTAAGGAGCCTGAGCTAGTGCGTGAGGTTGAGCGATACCAGCTAGATATAGTTGGGCTCACCTCAACGCATGGCCTGGGCTCCGGAACCAGTCTCCTGGAGAGGGGTTGGACTCTGTTCCAGTCTGGGGTGGGTATCCTTGTATCCCCTGGCTTGCTGGCTGCACGTCAGAGTCTTCACCAGTGGATGAGAGGGTTGTTTCCCTGTGCCTTTGGGTCGGGGAACGGTTCCTGCGCTGAATGACAGTTCAGAGTACCCACCCTTTTTGGAGTCGCTGGGTGGGGTGCTTGAGAGTGCTCCATCTGGTGACTCCATTGTCTTGCTGGGTGACTGCAATGCTCACGTGGGCAATGACAGTGAGACCTGGTGGGGCGTGATTGGTTGGAATGACCTGCCTGATCTGAACCCGGATGGTGTCTTGTTATTGGACTTCTGTGCAAACCACAGTTTGTCCATAATGAACACCATATTCAAACATAAGGATAACCATAAGTGCACGTGGCACCAGGACACCCTAGGTCACAGGTCGATGATCGATTTTGTAATCGTATCACTAGATCTGCGGCCATATGTTCTGGACACTCGGGTGAAGAGAGGAGCTGAGCCATCGACTGTTCACCACCTGGTGGTGAGTTGGATCAGGTGGTGGGGGAAGATGATGGACAGACCTGGCACACCTAAACGTGTTGTGAGGGTGTGCTGGGAACACCTGGCAGAAGCCCCAGTCTGCGAGATCTTCAACTCCCACCTCCGGCAGAACTTCAAAAGCATTCCGAGGGAGGCTGAGGACATTGAGTCTGAATGGACCATGTTCCGCACCTCCATTGTTGAGGCTGCTGCTCAGAGCTGTGGCTGCAAGGTGGTTGGTGCCTGTCGTGGTGGTAACCCCCGAACCAGATGGTGGTCACTGGAGGTGAAGGGAGCCATCAAGCTGAAGAAGGAGTCTTATCATGCTTGGTTAGTCTGTGGGACTCCGGAGGCAGCTGACAGGTATCGGCAGGCCAAGCGGAACGCGGCTCGGGCAGTGACTGAAGCAAAAACTTGGGTGTGGGAGGAGTTCCGTGAGGCTATGGAAAAAGACTTTTGGATGGGATCGAAGCGATTCTGGAAAACCGTTAGGCGACTCAGGAGGGGAAAGCGGTGCTCCACTCACACGGTCTATAGTGTGGGTGGGGTTCTGCTGACACTCAACTGAGGCTATAGTCGGACGGTGGAAGGAATACTTCAAAGACCTCCTGAATCCCACTGACACGCCTTCTGTAGTGGAAGCAGAGTCTGGGGAGAAGGGGGATGATTCGCCCATCACTGGGGGTGATGTCACTGAGGTGGTTAAACAACTCCTTGGTGGCAGGGCCCCTGGGGTGGACACAATTCGCCCTGAGTTCCTGAAGGCTCTGGATGTTGTAGGGCTTGACACGCCTCTGCAACATCATATGGAGATCTGGGGCGGTTCCACTGGATTGGCAGACCAGGGTGGTGGTCCCCATCTTTAAGAAGGGAGACTAGAGGGTGTGCTCCAACTTTCGGGGATCACACTCCTCAGCCTCCCTGGTAAGGTTTATGCCAGGGTGCTGGAAAGGAGGATCTGCCCGTTAGTTGAACCTCAGATCCAAGAGGAACAATGTGGTTTTCATCCTGGTCATGGAACGCTGGACCAGCTCTTTATCCTCTCAAGGATATTCAAGTGTGTGTGGGAGTTTGCCCAACCAGTCTACATGTGCTTTGTGGACTTGGAGAAGGCATTCGACCGTGTCCCTTGGGGTATCCTGTGGGAGGTCCTGCGTGAGTATGGGGTGTCTGGCTCGTTGTTGTGGGCCATTCAGTCCCTGTACAATCGCAGTGAGAGTTTGGTCCGTATAGCCGGCAATAAATCGGACTCGTTTCCTGTGGGTGTTGGACATTGCCAGGGCTGCCCTTTGTTACTGATTCTGATCATAATTTTTATGGACAGAATTTCTAGGTGTAGCCAGGTGGCAGTGGGAAGGCCTCTTCCTTGGTGGCCTCAGAATCTCGTCTCTGCTCTTTGCGGATGATGCGGTCCTGTTGGCTTCATCAGGTGGCGGCCTCCAGCTCGCAGTGGAATGGTCTGCAGCTGAGTGTGAAGCAGCTGGCATGAGAATCAGCACCTCTAAGTCTGAAGCCATGGTCCTCAGCTGGAAAAGGGTGGAGTGCCCTCTCCAGCTCAGGGACAAGTTCCTGCCCCAGGTGGAGGTGTTCAAGTATCTCGGGGTCTTGTTCACAAGTGACGGGAGAAGGGAGCAGGAGATCGACAGACGGATTGGGGCTGCGTCTGCAGTGATGCGGACACTGCACCGGTCTGTCATGGTGAAGAGGGAGCTGAGTGTAAAAGCGAAGTTGTCGATTTACTGGTTGATCTACGTTCCTACCCTCACCTATGGTCACGAGCTTTGGGTAGTGACCAAAAGAATAAGATCGCGAATACAAGCGACAGAAATGAGTTTCCTTCAAAGAGTGGCTGGCCTCTCTCTTAAAGATAGGGTGTGGAATACGGCCATTTGGGAGGGGCTCAGAGTAGAACCGCTTCTCCTCCACATCGAGAGGAGCTAGTTGAGGTGGCTTGGGTGAGGTGTTCCGGGCATGTCCCACAAGGACAGGTGGCCCTGGGGTAGACTCAGGACACGTATCTCTCAGCTGGCCTGGGAACGCCTTGGGGTCCCCCTGGATGAACTGGTGGAGGTGGCTGGGGAGTGGGAAGACCTGGGCTTCTCTGCTTAGGCTGCTGCCCCCGCAACCCGACCCCAGATAAGCGTAAGAGAATGGATGGATGGATGGATGTATTAAATGGTTTTTATGTTTAATCATCCACAAAAGTGCCTGGAACATGAATCTGTATGTCAAACTTACACCCACAAATGAGGGCATATAGCTTGTCCTCTTTGTTAAACCCTCAAGATTCCCATAACTTGTAAATTTCCCACAATGTGGGACAAATAAAGGATTATCTTATCTTACATTCACTGATTAGGTGTTAATTTGAATCCATATATAGATCTTTTTTTGGTAGTTTGGATGAATGTGTTTTTGTTTTTAGGTAAGTTGGACATGTTGGTGGCTGGAGCCGGCACTGGTGGCACACTCACTGGTGTTGCTCGAAAGTTAAAGGACAGATGTCCCAATGTCAAGGCAAGATACACAACCTATTCCGCAATTTTTAATGCATGGTGTTTCATTTATTGTATTCATGAAACTCATAGTTCCTGACTCACACTCAGTGTGCTCTCTAAATAGCCAATCCTGCTTATTCACCAGTGAAACTATGCATGTATTGCCAGCTCCATCAAACATTGTCACCTATTTAATCCCTCTTATCTGTTTTTAGATAGTTGGTGTGGATCCTGAAGGGTCTGTTCTGGTTGGCTCAGAAGAAGAGAATGAAAAGTTTACATTTGAAGTGGAGGGCATCGGATATGACTTCATCCCCACAGTACTGGACAGATCTGTGAGTATTTTTGTCGATGTGCACGTTTGTACACTGAATATTTTAGCTAAACGTCTTTCTCTTGTAAATGTGTACAGATTGTTGATGTGTGGTACAAATCAACCGACACAGAAACGTTCCTTATGTCACGCAAACTGATCAGAGAGGAGGGTCTTTTGTGTGGTAAGTTCATGTCAGTGAAGTGTGGTAGGTTTTGAGCATCCTCCATCAGTTCGCTTTAACTATGCACTGATTGATCTGCCCATTTGTCTGCAGGCGGCAGCTCTGGCTCAGCGATGGTGGCAGCTGTGAAGATGGCTCAGAAGCTGGAGGAGGGACAGCGCTGCGTGGTCATCCTGGCCGACTCTGTGCGCAACTACATGTATGAAAATATCAATATATCAAAAATTATCAAAATTTCTGAAGACTAAATTCCAAAGATTTCCTTTGAGCATTTGCATTATATAAGAACAGCATTCCAAAAGAAAATGTTTTTGATAAACTGAAACTTTGACCTCATGCTCAGGTGGACTTTTACTGTTATTGGACAGAACAGAGGTGACAGGAAGTGAGAGAGAGATGGCTTTCACCTGGGCTAGTTTCATGTTTGTTTGTTTTTAGTCATGTCCTATCCGTAACGGATAAGTCCCACAATAAAGATATCAGTGGTTTAAAAAAAAAAAAAAACTGTATGAAAAGCACTGATGAATAACAGATTGTCTAGAATCAGACAAGTTTTAGGTTGAAGTCTGACTAAACATCAGCACACCTGTTCAGACTCACTGATTTTTACCTCTAGGTCAAAGTTCCTGAGGGATCAGTGGATGTGTGAGAAAGGCTTTCTCTGCATGGACTCTCAAATGGACCCAAGACCCTGGTAAAAAAAAAAAAAATCAACTACATCTCATACCCCTCACCAGAGTACGATGGGTGCTAACACCTTCGTCTTTCTGTCTTCAAGGTGGTGGAACGTGACTATCCAGAGTTTGCATCTGTCTGCCCCCCTCACTGTCACACATTCTGTGTCTTGCCAGAAAACCACAGAGATCCTGAAGGAGAACGGTCTGGATCAGGTACCGGTCGTCACTGAGTCAGGGTATGTGTCACCTATATAACTGGACCTCCTCCAACCAAAAACCAAATATGACTGGAGGTTGTATTCCCCCAATCTGTTAAAACCTCAATTATTGTTTATGCTTTCTGGGTTCATTTAAGTCATCAGCGCTTTTCTTTGAGCAGTGCTGCCACCTCTGCTTGTGCGTTTGTTTTTAGACAGAACTTTGAGCATGTTAGCATGATAGCACCGTGAAAGATACAGATGTTAAACTTTGCAGGTATGTAGTTTGAAGATGTGGGCAGCTGGAAGTCTGAAAATCTATATGGACACACATTACACCCCATCTCTCCTTTCTCCTTTGTAACGCCCCACCTGAGGAATCTTTATTCGGCTGTGTAACCATCTAAGTTGGATCTGGTCTGAGAACTCAGCGTCATCCTGTCTGAAGATAAACATGCTATTGATTGATCATCCAGTTAGACTGTGTACTTTCTATTTTAGCTTTTACATTTGACACTTTGTTGACATAAGCAGACTGAGAGACTAGGTTTTGTCCTCATCACCTGTATCTGATAGGAGTTTGTGTGTCCACAGTGTGATCCTAGGGATGGTGACTCTGAGAACCGTTCTGTCCTCTCTGTTGGCGGGAAAGGTTGACCTTTCAGCTGCTGTTAGTACGGTGCTCCTCAAGGACTTCAAATCGGTCAGTCAAAGCTCGCAGACCTCTGGAGTTCCTGGCAACCTTTGATGACATAACAATAACATTTTTACATGCTTGTCTAATCTTCCTACACTCGTGCCTTCAGGTGCACTTGACAGACAACCTGGGGAAGCTTTCCAATATCCTCAGAACTGATGACTTCGCCCTCGTGGTTCACCATCAGATCCAATGTGAGAAAATTAATTTCCTAAATAGTATTTATACAGCACATTTTATGTGCAGTAACTGTTGTCTGGTTTCTAAATGTCATTCCCAATGGGAAATGCTCCTCTATTTTTCTGTTCTCAGATATATTAGATGCATGTGATCTACTTTATTGTGGAGGGAACCCTTTGCTGTTGTAGCTTTTTACCTGTTGCTTGTAGATTGAAAGAGAGAATTCCTTCCAGTTTTCAGAGTAAAAAAAGAGTCTGTTATTCCATGTTCTTATATCTTTAACCCTAATTCCAAAAACGTTGGGATGCTGTGTAAAATGTAAATAAATACAATACAATGGTTTGCGTATCTCATAAACCAATATTTTATAACTGAGAAAATGTACTATTTTAAGAAAACTGGCAGCAACACGTCTGAAAAAAACCATGTTTACCACCGTGTGCATCCCCTCTTCTTTTAAAAGTCCTTAGTCGTCTTTGTTGTATTTTTCATTTCATGATGCTCCAAATGTTTCAGTTGGTAAAAATTCTGGACTGCAGGCCGGTCAGTTCAGCACTCGACTTTTCTACCATGAAGCCATGCTGCTGTAATAGCTGCGGTATGCGGTTTAGTATTGTCTTGCTGAAATATGCAAAATCCTTCCCTGAAAACTGCGTCATCTGGATGGGAGCATGTGTTGCTCCAAAGCCTGTGTATATATTTCAGCATAGATGATGCCTTTCCAGATGTGCAAGCTGCCAGTTCCAATTTTCAGAAGAGTTCTGCCATACCATCAAAGATGCAAAAGCCTGCATCTCTGATGGTATGGCACCTCCATACCATCAGCTTTTGTACTGAGCGCTAATTACAACCTGGATGGTCCCTCTCCTCTTTAGTCCAAAGGATGCAGCATCTATGTTTTTTTCCCAAAAATTTCAAATTTCAATTAATCCCATTTCTCATTAATCCACTTTTCTAAATTCAGAGAAGACAGCGGTGTTTCTTGATCATGTTCACATATCACTTCAGCTTTGTGTAATAGCGCTTCAACCTGCATTTGTGGATGACACGGTGAACTGTGTTCACAAAGATTTCTGGAAGTGGATGCTGGGGGGGGGGGTCAGTGAATGAATAACTGTGGTGCAGGCGGCCCCCGTCTTCTCGTCCAACCCATGGCCCTTTGTTGCGTGTCTTCCCTTATCTCTCACCCCCCACTTTCCTGTCTCTCTTCACATATGCTAAGAGACTAAAACACCCAAAAAAAAAATCTTTAAAAGCATTATTTCTGGAAGTGATCCCGAGCCCATCCATCCTGCATGCAAACTCCACACAGCGAGAGAGAGGCCTGGAATCGAACCCAGGCCTTCTAGATGTTATTTCAACTGTGAGGCAGTATTGCTAACCACCACCATCCTGAGCCCATGCAGTGATTTCCATGGCAGATTGATGCCTGTTTTTAATGCAGTGCTGCCTGAGGGCTCAAAGATCACGAGCATCCAGGATTGATTTTTAGCCTTGTCCCTTGCCCACAGATTTCACCAGATTCTGACTCTTTTGATATCATTCAACCCAATCATGTTACTGAGTTGTTTCCAATAAACCTTATTAATTACAGCTGTTTCTTTTTAGTCCCGCTTACTTTTCCTGCCTTTAGTTGCCCCAGGACCAGTTGCCTAATTTGCATTTTAATCTTTTTAAAAATTATATGATCACCCAAGTATCTGAAGGGCGGCAAACCTCATTGATCTGTTTTTATAATATTTAATAAATGAAAGTAAAAATTTATTAATTTGAAATTAATCTCAAATCTGAATCTTAGTGTTTTTTTATAGTGAACAAACCACAGCAGTCTGTTGTGTGTAACGGCAGTTTAACATCAGTTTTGTGTCTCTGTCCAGACAAGGCCGATGGGTCAGCCCTCCAGAGGCAGATTTTAATTGCCGTCGTGACGGGGATTTGACCTTCTCACCTACATCACCGCACACGAGGGGCAGGACCGCTCTCCATCTGAGCGCTCACAGGCAATCAGGCAGGAGTCAGGCGGCACATCCCAGTGACTGTCTGCTGTTTAGCACAGATTTTGCTGCCTGCTCACAGACAACACGCGATCTCCTGTAGTTTCATTGAAATCATAACATATAGCACCGCAGAGAGGACGGAGGACTGGTAAAAAATTGAGACAAGCAAACACATGGCTGTTGTTGCTACAGTGAGGAAAAAACAGAACATATTGTCATCATTTTTTTTCTTTTGAACCATGAAGCTCCATTGTTGATTTACGTAATTTGATTATCATTACTGAGTTATGAGTGTTTAACACTTTAGTTACCATACTGCCTCTTTCTGGAGGAACACTGGCATGACATTAACCACTGTGAGAATACCTGAATGTCCAACTTACACTGTGGGGAAATGTAGGAATCATGCTGTGAAAAGGAAAAATGTGTGCAGTGAGAAGACAATGTATCTGCTTCTTCTGTAGAGATGATTTGTGGCTAAACTAGTGAAGCCCTCAATGAAGCTTGTTTTTCCTTTTGCTGCGCAGTTAAATGCATAAAGTTCATAAACATCACATTGTTGCATAAAAGATTGATACATTATTTAATCTGCACATGTAAGTGTCTGCAATCATCACATAAGTTCTCACTTCTGTTCATTTATTTGTCTCTTAGCGACATCTCACAAGGTTTTGAACTATAACTGATGAAACTTTGTGGAACAATTTAGGGGGCCAAGGAGATATGATTTGGTTTTCAAGGTAAAAAGTCAAGCCCCCCCCCCCCAAAAAAAAATCCAATCCAGTGAATTTTGTCATCTATCAATGAAATTTGGTTCTCAGGTATAAACATTTACTGTTTGATAATTCATTGTCTTTTTTCTATTTTAAATTAAAATGCAATAATGCAAAGTGGACTCCTAGCCCTACACAAAAATCACACACATATACAATTCATATCTCTAAAAATGTTTTTTTAGAGGATGCTCAGGCTGCATAAAGTGAGTAGAATACATCCAGACTATATATACTATTATATGTTCATGTTCATATTTTAATTTTTAAAAAATAAAAATAAATCATATTTTACAGTTTTTAAAAACCAATAAAATACATTCCTAGTCTTAGTCATCTAGTAATTTATGATGACAGCATTGGGTAGGCTCTATTGCAGCTTAGTACTGGCACATAAAAAATTTGGGGTGGGGGTGGTATGTGTTCTACTGAGTGCCCCGCTAGTTTCAAATTCTTTATTTTTAAAATTTTGTTTATTCCCCCTTCTAGACCTCACTAGATTTTAATTTCACATTCATCTGCAAAAGACGACAAAATCCATCTGTATTCATCTTTACATACAGGAAATCTTACAGTTACAGCTACACATATGTGAAATGAAAACTCCAGTGCACAAACATTGGCATGTGCTTTTCTTTCTGACCATTTCCCTGATATCAATAAATAAATCTAATTCTATTCAATATGCTACCTTTAAGTGTAATGACCCATCAGACCAGAGGGAGGCAGTATTGGCTCAGGCAGGCCAGGGGCGCAGCTCTCTGTCCCTCCTAGGTACACAGAGTTCACGCTCCTGACCTTCAGCCAGTAAGTGCATTTATTCTTCACCAAGGTGCTCACTTAATGCCACGCCTTGGCTTTAAAACAATATCTTGATATCACGATAAAAATAATCATAAAACAAGCTGGTTAACTGGCTCAATGGGCTTCCTGTAAAAGCGCAGCTGTTAGTGGTGAGAAGAACATTGAGGTTAATGATATTGCCTACTTTACTGAGTTTGCACCAAGCACCACCACCATGGTAGTTTTATTTTACTGTGAAAGCTCGTAATTCAAAGAAAAGAATGTAACTTAATGTCAGGTTCTTGACTGTATGAGTGGATTAGGGACTGGCACAGGGAAGCAAGGGGAGCCCTGGTCCAAAGCATGTGCTTGTAGCATTTCTTCTAAGAAAATCAGTCGACAACAAAGAGACACCAAACAACAACTGCAAAAAAGGGGCAAACAAATGCAAAAGATACAACATGACTAAAGACTTTCAAACAAACAGATGCAAAATCAGGACAAACAGAGAAAACAACCACTGAGACACACTAAACAACTTGATACTGTATTTAAACTTTATACTTTTGGTTTCTGCTAAGCTCTCATTTTTCTCAGCTTTGCTGTTTTCACATTTGGAAACTTAAACTCCAACAATGAGCGCAGTTAAAGAGAAATTGTGTTGATTTACTGAAAGCCTGCTGCTTCCTTCCTAGAGTCTCACCTGTTGTTATCAAAGAATGCATCACATTTAAAAAGAAACATACCTGCAACACCATTTCCCAACAAAACAAGATGTTACGTCATTGCATGATTATTTCCTGTCTTTTGAAAGCTTTTTTTTTTTTTTGAAAACTAACAAGGTGACCCTCACAGGAAACTGACCATCAACACTATCGCTCTAAAGGGGCAAACCAGTCATTGCACAACCATTATCACAGCAGATGGAAAACCACTGTCACACTGTCCCTGACTGTCCTCTGCACATCACAACCTCGCCTGATGTGTCATCATCAGCAGGCAGAGACAGCATCCCATGATGACGCTGGTTTCTTTCTGTCATTGACACCAGGCCGTGTCCATGAAAGTGCTTACCTGTGGATTTTCAGAAGCTCAAACTGGGTAAAGTGGCATCTTGAGTAAAATACTCAGTAGCGGGGAAAAGCCTTCCAAAGCAGCTATAAAAATATTTTTAGGTGGAAAATGAACTGTGTTATTACCGCCACAAGAAAGTGTTTATCCGCATTATCAGACGCACAATTTAAACTTCTTATCACAAAGCCGAAGGGATGAAAATCACATAAATTGACCCTAGTCACTTATAGTGTCAGAGTCTCAAAGACAGACGGGCTTTCACACTTGTATTTCCTTGTTTTAAATCACTACAATCTTTAATGTCTGGGTGAGTTTCTTTACCCACTTTAATGCAACATTACTGTATGTCTGCGTGCAGGTCTATTTGGTTTGGAAAGATCGTTGTTTAGATCTGGCTGCTTCTTGACGTAATGAGAAAATGAAGCCATTTTCAGAATCAACAGGTTCTCCAAAGTGCTGCAGATTGCTGCCAGTGTGAGACTGGCGACTAAAAACAGTCGGTGCGTTCAAAAATTAAGTATGACGCACTTCCAGCTCAGGTCCTCTCAGTCTTTCAATGATTCCTTTGCCTGCTGGGAATAATTGCAGAATTGGGGGTTAATTATTTGCCTTGGGCCCACAGGCTGGAATCTACTAATCAAGGAGGGCGAGTTTTAAATCTCAAAACAGACCTTTAAAAACAGTCAATATTTCACCACAGACAGCGGGGGGAAGGGGGGGTATGCGTATGCCTGAATTTGGGGAGTCGGACCTCTTAATGGATCATAAGACTATTCTGTTTGTTTTCTTTGACTTTTACTAATATAGCTTACAACTTTTTCCATACAACCACAGAAACTATAAACAGTGGAGCACCAGGGTGGCTCAGTGGGTGAGCAGGCGACCATGTACGTCGCATGGCTGTGGCTGCCTTGGCCCTTAGCTCCTGTCTTCCCCTCTTCTCTCTCAGTGGGTGATATCACTATAGGTTCTTTTATGCTCTCTACACAAGAATCTTTTTGCGATCAGAGGATTTGCCCTGTGTTGGCCGGTAAAACAAATGAAGCTTAAAGGAAATCTATATTTTCAGTTTTTCTGGTGTCGTCACAGTGAATTAGATGCACATGTAAAACAGTTAGATGCACCTACAAACATCTGTAAAGATCAGCAATGAACACATTTTTTTCTTGTTTGTAAAAAAATGAAAGTGTAAAAACTGCATGTTGTGGATTTATGGGGGGGTGGGGGGTACGTGCTGGGACACTTGTTGGCTGGGAGCAGCTGTCAGGAAACTGAGACTCCAGGAAGGGAGATAAGATCTTGTGAAACTGACGTTTATATCTCTGACTGAAAAGCTTTCCTTCAGGTAATTAGCAACACAGTTCCTGGTTTGGTTTGCAAACAATAGGCTGCAATAGCTATGTGCCCAATCACTAAATCTCAATCTGACTTGTTCTGTGAACCAACAAATAATCAAAGAAAATAGTAGCAGATGCAAGCTCTGATCATTCTCGGGTAATATCCAAGAAGAGATCAAACACCCACCATAATCATTCAGTCACTTTTGTATATGCCATTTGGAAAGGAAGACATGAATATAAGTGAACATAAATGTAACCCAAAGATGTCTTGTGTCGTCATCAAATTAGGAGGAAAGAAAATAAGGCAAATGCTTACTGGACGCACACAAACTAACCCTGTCTATAACATTATGTGTCATATCTGTAGTCACAAACGATGTCACACAGCAATCAGTGAGCACACAGGTGCACTGTGTCCTTCATTCTGTGTGAACAGGAGGTTGCCTGTGCACCGCTGTTTGTGAGGCATGGGAAGGAAGACGCACAATTGTGAATGCATCCTTTTCTGTTATTTCTCTTTTTCCATATGCCACTTCCTATTTTGCAGCCACCAAAATAGCATAAAGACTGAGTGAGTAAAAAAATCTGAGTATTTTCTACATATGACTAGAAGCATTAAATCAGCCTGTGTCCTTCACTCAAGCATCTCCATGTTCGGAAAAGTCCACTTTTTTCCACTCACTTTAACGGGTCAGCAGCACTTTGATCTCTGTACTCTCCATCTCTGCCTTTCTTACGTCTCCCTTTCCCCCATTAGGTCGTCAACCCTGAGCCTCAATCCCCTGACCCTTATGCAGGCTGACCGCTCTACGTGGCCATGTGGCCACTATTCAAACAGTGTTCAAGCAGTGGCTGCATGCAAGATTGCACAACTCTGTCTGAACCACAGACTGCGTGGTTTGAAGAGAGACACCCCAGGCCGTGAGCTTTACATAAATTACAGTATGTACAACATAGAAAGTAATACATATATATGCAAGGACACATAGAAATATTTATGTATTTTGTGCATACACATAAATTTATTATAGAATTAGTAAATATAAAATAAAGGACCAAAAGGGAGCTCACGGGAGATACATTCACAAACAATTCTAATAATTATTGTCATATGCAGTCCTGTAAAAACTAAATGTGCCCTTATTGCTTCCAAAAGAATTAAGAGGGTAACTAGCAACCAGGGTCTGCAGAAAACCCAATGTCTACATGTTAGACTCTACAGACCTTGGATGGCATGTTAAGTGTTGAAGTTCATGACGGTATGAAAAAATTATTGAAAATTATGAATAATTATGAAATCTTTATTTTTAAAAGTTGGGTGTACAGATGACACACTTTTACAGTTAGAAAATGTAGAATCCCTTAAAATAATAAATAAAATTCAAAATAACCACTGCATATTTCCATATTCGCATTCATCTAGTTTTCAATGAGAGCCTGGCCCAAAGAGCTCCATGCAGCCCTGATGCTGCAGGTTTGAGAGCTCTGTCCTGGACTCTTAGTGTTGTTACACTCCCATAAGTGCTGATCTCACTCGTGCAAAGGTTATATATCATGTTGTACATACAAGCACATCAACTCTCACAGCTGAGCTCAGAGATTGTGCAGCTATGATAAAAATGACTGTCTACTTTCTGTTTAGTGTGCAGGAAATCAGATGGAGGATGCTGAGATATGCAGGAAAGACGTAATCGATGTGCTTGTCAACACATGCTCGACAGTGACACACACAGAGAACACAGACTGGGGTGTGAATGACACGTCTCTGTCCAAGTGGCACAAATTGAATCCCATTGTTTCTGAGCCAGCGTACAACTACTGGCAGTGACGGAGAGCTCCCGTCACTGGCCTGTTGTCTTCAGTTATGTCACTTACTTACACTCAGGCCGCAAATCCCTCTGTGCGGGTGACAGTGTCACTAACAGTCCTGCCGGTACAGCCCATCACACCTCCTGGCCACCATTATCTGACCCACTTGAGTGAAGTCACTGGGTCACACACCTGTAGTCACGACCCCTCACCAAAAAAGTTACACCTGCATCAAGGCAGCAAATGGTTCGACCTCTGAGCCATTATCATTGCAAATCCTCTTTGGGAAATCAATAAAGTTGAAAATAGCACAGTTAAATGTTTAATGATGACAAATACGCCGTGTCTAGAGAGCCACTCCAGCATCCCTGCAGTCTGCATACTGAGTAGCTAGAAACCATCTTTGGCTTCAGAGTCAGGACGGCAATTATTGCCAAAGTTCAGTGAGCACCATTCTTGGGGACACACGTTCACAGACAAACACAAAAGTCTGTGCTCTCTGTATGTATATATGCAAAGAAATTACACATTCACTCAAATTTTTTTCACTCCAAGTAGTTGAACATTTCTGCTGAATACCTTACCTCAATACCTCGCATTGAAATGACAGCTGCCAGGTATTTACTAAACTGAAGGATAATAATTTGAATTCCAAAGCAGCCAGTTGAGGGGATTGGGGCATCTGATTAGGATACCTTCTGGATGGCTCATAGCTGAGGTGTGTCAGGCATGTCTAGGAGGAGGCCCTGGAACAGATCCAGGACACGGTGGAGGGATTATGTCTCTTAGCTGGCTTGGGAATGCCTCAGTGTTCCCCTGGATAAGCTGGAGGAGGTGGGAAAGTCTGATCATCCCGGTTTAGACTGCTGCCCACAACCTGAACCCAGATAAGCACCCAGAGGATGGATGGATGGACTGATTCTCTATTTTTAAATCTGCTGCTGAGTCAGATGTGAATATTTATTTTTGGTGCTTAGATTGGAATTTTAAATTTTGTTCTCTGACCTTTGCTCATGCATTTTGAAAAAAATGTTATTTGAATTTTTAAATACAACCCCCCCCCAAAAAAAAACAAAAAACAAAAACAAAAAAACAAGCAACTTGAGTCCAAAGTGAGTCCATTACATTGATCCTGATACTGAAATGTGGGTCTGGATTAGTATGAAATATAAATATATAAGCCCAGAGCACGGCAATGTTAGAGTGCAGCTTATAGATGTGGTTAAAGAAAACAAATTTTTAAATACAGAGCTATTTGAGAAGATGCAAGTTCACCAGAATGTTTGCCCTTCCACCCCTCCACAAATTAATTATATCTTTTTTTTTGTAGTTTTTAATGCTCATAAAAAATATCCACATATATTTGCAGCTGTTTTTTCTTATTTCTTAATTATGATAATTGGGATGGGCTGAGTCATACTGAACACTGAAAGTGCCACATGCCATATTCACCCAATCACTCACTCGTGTTGCTTGCACCCAGTTCATTTTTTATGAAGTTTTTGCTGTTGTTACAAAGCTTTTTTTGTTTGTTTTTAATGTATGTAATGCTTGCAATTGTGACATCATTTTCTAATGTTTTCTTTTTTTAAATTTTTTTTTACAGTTGCCATAAGGTGCAATGTAGTTTCTAAAAGGACAATAAATTCTACTGTTGCATTACAGGATTGTATTGTATGCCTTTAAGGACTTTTGTATATCTCTCTCTCTCTCTCACACACACACACACACACACACACATACACACAACACACACACACACACACACACACACACACACACACACACACACACACACACACACACACACACACCAATGCATTGAGAGCAAGTTGAGGTTCAGACCACCATCCTTCTGATTAGTAGATGACCACCTTGGCCTGTGTGCGTCATGTGGTCCTGCAATACTGATTTAAAGGCTTTTTAACCTCAGTAAATTCTTTCCTGATGACTTTCTGGGCTCACTCATTAGTTTCAGGTCATATTGAATAAAACATGAAGTGCATGTTGTACGTTAAGGTGTTTGTTAGGGTCAGAAAGGAGAGCTGTCCAGGATTTCATAACCTCAGAATGATGACCATGAAAAATCCCTACACTCATCTTTTATACTGTCTGACAAAAATGCCCTTGCAGTCCAGCACTATTGCAAAGCCTCACAGAGAAGCTATAAGACAGAAGTAGACTGCACATGTTGTTTGAGGACTGAACATAGCTTTCAGTCCAAATGTGCTTCTAATTCAATATATCTGTCATCATAATGTGTATATACAGTAAAGCCTGTCTCATTTTTGACCTACTTTGCATGTTTCTCTTGCTAGGGCTCCTTTGTGACGACAGCTGGCACACACACACACATGGAATCTGGTTTGACATTGAAAGTGAAACATCCATTTGCATTTTAATCTTTTTACCACATTGACAGCCTGCAGCCTCATCCATCAGCAGCACTTACACAACTCTTCTTAAAGACAAACAGCTGGTTTTCCACTTCAGTGTTTAGCCTTTATATGCAGTGAGTAATACTTCTGAGCAATACG